>JAHDVE020008272.1:0-12267 GCA_022606495.2 Halesus radiatus
AAATGTGTTTCAAATTTAAATTTCTATTAAAAAAAAAACAATTTGAAAGATATCTATCTATCGATTTATATGTGAAAAGGGAAATTTATATAGTTTGCATAATTTAACGATATACATATATTTATTCTAAAAATATAAATAATATTCCATCATGCATGTAAAAAGAATAAAAAGAAAAGAAAATATCATTGAGACATCATCTTTCCAAAGATAAAAAAATTTATCATTAATTTTTTATCTCATTTTTCTAGTCGTTCGAAATCAGGACCTGTTATCCTGTGTAATTGGCATGGCCAGGACAATGTTCTCCCTCCTCTTTGATTTTGGGAAACTGAGTACCAAGATTGCCGAGATTGGAGTCGTTATCTTTAGTCGTATATTTGAGATAGCAACACCCCTCCTTCTCATCAACGCATAATCCGTTGAACATATTTTCGACCTCGTTGTTAAAGTAGTTCTTCACAAAATGTCTGGCTTGCTTGAGACTCATTACCAGCGAGTATTTCTCCGAATCGAGTTCCAGATTTGTTAATTCGATGGTAAATTTACTGCCTTTGGTCGCTGAAGTTATTAGGAAGTAGGACTTGCCAAGTTTTCGCGTCATCTTCGCATCGAGTTGAAGCACAGTTTTCTGGGACTCTTCCTTTGATTGGGTGTTATTTTTTCTGCTTTATTTATCAAGATATTGAGTGTATATCGGAGGTTGTTGGTTAGTCATCCATAACTACATATATTTTCAATTTAAAAAAAAAACATTTCCAAAATTATATTTTTTTTTTTTTTTTTTACATTAACTTGCGTTTTGCTGGGTCTCATACTTTTGAATGGGTATGCAGAGATCAATTTGATATTTTATTAAACGTGTTCCCTTTATTTCTGCATTTGTTTGGTGCTATAACAGCTTCTCTTGTGCTGGATACGATTCATCATTGCTTGGTTCTCCTCGACGATCTTGATCAGCTCTCTTTTCCTGTAAGGTTCGTTCAGAGTTTTGTTGAGATGAGACACCATTGTAGAATTGGGTTTTAATAGTTTACCGAGATCACCTATTTTTTATTAAAATTTTTTTAAAGACATATGTTTAATCGATGTTACCATTGACAGGAATTATGTGTAGTTAATTATATATGTGTATATGTATATATCGATAAGATTATAAAGTGAGTGAGTGGTCAACCTGAAGTGGCAATGCTATTCATTTTGCCAAGTAACACTTTATTCTCTCGGCCGATTTAAATATTTCTTAATTCACGCAAGACTTCCTTCTTGGGTTTGGTTTGGAGGAAGTCGAACTAAGCAGGTCTTTTGAGGTCCAACGAGCATTTAAGGTCTTTGAGTTTTCTTTCGTGTATTTGCCAAGCCTTCTTCAGTTCTTTATCGTAGCATATTTGATTTCCGATTGGAATCGATCGAAACATGGAAAGGGGTTTAAATTGTTTATATATATAGATCAATATAAAAAATATGTATATGTTTTATTTCTATTTTTAGAATATCCAATATTCATAGACTTATATATCCATATTTATTCATTTAAAACAATGAGATTAAAACAATATCTAATTATTTTTATTGAATGTATTAATCTATGAGAAGAGATTCGTCCAAACGTTCTCTTCTTTTTTATCTTTTTGAATGAATCAATATTAATCTTTGTTGAGAATATGGAGTTCGGACCATAAGTAGCTTGCTTCACTCATTTGACTGTCTTTTTTTGAAGTTGTGCTCGAGAGATGGGTATTTTTGTTGTGTTAAATTTGTAAAGATTATATATATTCATTATAAAAATATATATATATATATCACTTGATTTCTGTAAGTTTTTTTTGCCAGATGTTCTCTTCACTCTAATTTAAATATATGTGTGTTGTGATATTTGTTAATTTTCTAATATTCCAATGTGTCTCGATTATTATACTTGATATGTTTGTGTTATGTTCGGAAGTCGTTGTCTATATTCAAGATTTCTGTCTAAGGAACTCATCCATCTACATATATTTATATTATCTTATATATCTATACGTATTTATCTATTAATATAGACTCAAAAATAACATCCAGCAATAAATAAGCATCTCTAAATAGTTCACATAGTTTTATACATTATCTAAATTCTATTTGCCCTTTTTCGACTCGAGATCCCATTTTTGACCTGTCCTTTTCAAAAATAATTATCGATACACTTTTTTACGAAAGACACCTTCTTAGTCAGGATTAATTCAACATTAATTTTTATTAATTTTTATTAATTTTTATATAATAGTTTTTTTTTTTATTCCTTTTCCACCCATCTATGTTAAAAAAGAATATATTTATATCAGACTTTAAATATTAACAGAACAATGCATATTTTTATGGGTTCGTTCTGTGGATGTTCGAGAGAGAAAAAACCCAAACACCTTTTCCAAAATAACGAATCATCGCAATAGATTGACTATTCGATCTATCGATAACTTTGTTCATCGCTGCCGAAAAACATTAAAATACAAAACAATATTTATTTCCCCCCATTATTTTTTTTTAGTTGTTTTTTTGCCTTATTTGATTATTTGTTCACTATGACTCCCTCAAAGTTGAAACCAAAGTCCGAGTGTGGATAATTACCATATCTTGAATTCATGTAGATTCAATAGCTAGACTATAGTTTGTTTTGAACTCTGTGGAATATTTTTTAATCGTAAAAAAAAATCGAGATATTTTTTTTATTAATATATGAATTAAATAAATGGATAAATAGAATACTTAATTAACTAACTTATCGATGGCTTTTAATCATAAATGTAAAAAATAAAAAATTGAATAATTATAATAATAATAAATCAAATAATACTGATAAATCAAAGATTTTGATAAGCTATATAAAAAATATTGTAATTGTATATTTATATATCTATTGTATTTATTTTTTTTTATAATTAACAAAGAGATATATTATTTTAGTAAACACATGTTTTATTAAAAATAAATATAATATTTTACTTATTTTCTCTCGTCTCCTATGATTTTGTCTGGAAACTTAAACAGGAGCTTTGCCAAAAAAGTGTAATTAATAATTATTAATAATAGTATATAAACTGTATTTTATTTTATTCATTTATTATCAAAAAACAGAAATAAATTTTCGATATTTGTATATTTATTATATTTCTAATATATGTTGTGATAAATAAATAATAGACACATTTTCTATACGATATATAATAATAATATAGATTTAGAATATAGTATTGTATCACATGCTAATACCATCAATATGTATATATACTTTAAAAAATATACAGTCATTGTTTTTAAAAATAAATAAGGACAGTAGATTAGATACTCGACTATGAATTATTCATTGATATATTTTAGTAAAAATTTATTTATTTATATTTTATATTTCTCCCTTTTTTCAAACAAGTTCACAACTTATTTTGTAATATGTAACAGAGGGAAAAAAAACAAATGCAATAAAAAAATACATTGGAATACTATTGTCTGAAACTTTGGACCCTAAAGATTTATGTAGAGTCAATTTTTATGAATCAAAACTAACTAAATTCATTCATGTTGTAAATTATGAGAATTTAATTCATATCTACAACCATAACACACTTTTTTATTAATTTTTGAAAAATATCACTATAACTGAAACAAAAATGTATTGGATATATATATAAAATATAGATATATATATATCTAATATATTAATGTATTATAAACCTAATAATCTCTTTTTAGTTAGCTTTTTATAATTCATACTATAAAACAATATTTAATAACCATCATAAAATAATAACGATCCTCAACCAAAATACAACATTTTTTAAAAAAAATAATTATTTATTCGTTTAAGTATCTCTCAATCAATACTCAGTGGATGTGTTTTTTATAATTTTATGAGTTGATTCTATTAAAAACTGAACATTTAATTTATTATAATAATCATTTCCTTATAATAAAAAATAATATTTAAAAAAAGAAAGAAAATAAAAGCAAAAAGGTTCACAAATATAAGCAAATCAAAAAAATATATATATACATATATCTTTTTTTTTATATATATTTATACATTTTATTTGGTAAAAAAAAAAAAAAAAAAATCCAAATATCAACGATGATCCAAGGGTGTGAAAACAAAAAAATGAGATAATAGATTGAAAACATCTTTAGAATTGAAGAAAGTGAAGCTGTAAAGTGGATTCAAAAAAATTTCCACCCCCTCCACCTCTTTGTCAAGCGATGCAATAAAACAGATTTCTCAGACTTTCTCCAATAATAAGAAAAATTGACGATTTTCAAAAAACTAAGCGCACTACTGATCAAGATGATCGAAACCACAGAGTCTAGAACATATTTTTCGGAAAGCGTCGCTATTCTTAACAATATAGGCTATGCTAATTTTGTTTAATTTACTGACTCATCCTTAAACCGCCTAAGGGAATACGGCATTAAACTCTTTAATTAGCATGCCTTAGCCGCTCTGAACGAGGAAAGCCCGAAGGCGATGCGCGTTCGGCTCAACTTTGATGTCTACTCTTTCATATACCTTATGAAATTGGTTATCGTCGAAATTAGAAGGCAACCTTGTTCCAGCAAATATTTATCTGACATATTCTTCAACAAATCACTGGTAACAAAATTTATTGGGTCCGATTTTAGCAACATCAACCAA
This sequence comes from Halesus radiatus, assembly GCA_022606495.2. NCBI lineage: Eukaryota > Metazoa > Arthropoda > Insecta > Trichoptera > Limnephilidae > Halesus > Halesus radiatus. The sequence goes on from JAHDVE020008272.1 coordinate 4,658, forward strand.
CCCGAACTCTATAAGTTGACCAGCTTAATTTTACTGTTTATTCTTAAACGTCCGTTCCAAAGTATCGTCAAGCGTCAAATCAAGGATTTTGTATTTAGGCATCCAGAGTATATTAAAGGATCTGTGGCAAGGCTCCCGTTCATCTATTTATTCAGATCAATTCATCATGAAATACCTTTGGAAAATGGAGAGATCAGGAAACACAGGGTTTTAGAATTTCTAGTCAAGTCCCTGGAAGAAACAGATAAAGTGCAACAAGGGTTTTACTGTCTTGATCTACTCACTTCGATATTAAAAAGAAATCCAGTATTTAGAATTACGGTTATAGAACTCGGAATACTAAAATTATTGTAAAAGGTAACTTTTTAATTTTTATTATTATTATTATTGCTATTATTGTTTTTTTTTTTAAATGTAACTTTTCAAATATCTTATGATTTATTTTTTTAAATTATGATAGTGTTTCAATGATCACCCTAAGACTGTAACATGCTTGTTAATTGAACTAATTCAAAATATTCCAATCGCTGAACAACCCTCAATATATTGTAGAATGCAAAAGGTGTTCCTCTCACAAACATCATTCTAAATGATTGATAAAATGTTATTGAAATGTATGTCTTTCTTTTCCTCGCATTCAGACTCTGCTGACATCCTCAAGGGTCTCCAGGCTGGTCTGATAGAGCGAATAGCGGGCATCTCGGTCGTGGAGGCCAACGAGCCGAGAACTATGGACTTGGTTTATTCGTTTCTCAATTCCTTAGTCTAAACTGTTCAAGCAAAGATTCCCCAACTTACTTTTCACCTAGTTGCTAAGATTGCCTATTCTAGAATACTAGAAGTAACAGAAGAGTCTCGATTCATCTACATCAGGGATTTTGCAAAGAAATTTAAATTACAATATTTGGCCGAATGAGTTGTTTTTGAACCCAATAGTTATGCATGTAGGGAATCAATACACCCAAATAGTCACTTAAATTAGGAATCATATCAGTGCAAAAGAAGAAACACAGGAAATAAATCAGTAAGCATCAGTTGAAATTGGTCTATCGTTAAAATAATAGACGAATGAATCGTTTCTTTTGTTTTTTTGAATTGATAAAAAAATTCTCCTAATTTTAATTATATGTTTTTCATTTATTATATTTTTCCCCATTTTTATGTTATTTAATTAGACATTTAGATTTTAAACATTAATGAAAAAATTAAATAAGTCGATGACATCCAAGAGTGATTTTCCTAGCAATAAATGAAAGAGAAGGTTAACAGATTTATAAAAAAAATATATACATGTTTGTTCACTAAAAAAGTATATATACACTATTTAATGCATTAATTTCGTTGAAAAATTGAGAAACATTGTTTATAGATAGAGTGTTTTTTTATATTACTATGATTATATATTCAATTTGTTTTTTATGATGATTTTGTAAAATTTATGGATTTCACTGATAATGCTTAACAAAATAAGTATTTAATATGTTTATACAATATTTTGATTAAAATGATTATATATTATTTAAAAATAGTTCAAAATAAATGTCTAAATCAAATATATAAAAAAATATCTAAAAATATCTATCAATTTATTGTTGTTATTATGAGAAATATTAATATCTCATAAAATACATTATATTTAAAGAAAGAAAAAATTATATATATTAATGTATGTGTATTATATTTTTTTTATCAAATGTTGTTAACTTATTTCATTCATTCATTTTTTTAATCTTAAACATTGAGCAATACAATACGCCCCAAAGAAATACATTTGGAAGGACTTACGTGATCTCAATGTTTGCTTAAAAACTTATTTAGACTATTTTTAATGAGATGATAATATCATATTTCTCGAATTCATCATTTTATAACTTTTAATATTATTTATTCATTTTTGTTAATATGTTTTTTTTTAAATATGTTATTATTGCTAGCCTTAAGCCTCGAATATCAACTCGTTATTTTTTTAAAACATTAAAAAGCCTGAGAGATTCATAAATTAGATAGAGTTTTTTTAGAGAAAGACTCCAGTTTTTATTCTTTATTTAGACTATACACATGAAATGACTTAATAGCCCCAACTTCATTAGCAATATTTTGTTAACAACACACATAAATCTACATAATACCTGAGACATTAGATATATATATATTCCTTATTATTTTATTAAATAATAATAATAAGAAAAAATGATCAATTGATCATATTAAGTTCTTATTTCTAAATATAACTGATGTTTTTTTTTTTGTACTTTGATACTTTTTAAACGAGGATCACCATAGATATTAAATATTTATCTATTATTTTCCTAATAATGAATGAGCAGAAGTATTGATGTCGTTACAAAAATACACAATTTATATTATCGATGAACTACATATTTTTTAAAAAACTGATATGGGTATATGCATAATGAACAAAATTTCGTGATCTGCAACACCTCAAATAGATTGTGAGTATATGTATTGTGTGTACGTTTTTTTTTTTTTTTTTTTATTCATAATATCGACTTATCATATAGATATTATATTTTATAAATCCAATTTTGTAAATAATTATTTACAATGTTTTTTTTTTTTTGTAATTTCTTGTAGTATTTTTTATTTGAACAATATATACATAGATAATTACTTGTATTTTTTCTTTAAAAAGAGAGAGTATCTTTAAGTATTTGTTTCATGTTTATTTTTAAATGAATTGAATTTTACCTGATTTTGCCGAGCAAATTAGAAATAATCAAACAAATTCATTCAATTTCAATACTCTAATATGTGTTATTTTTACAAGAACTCTGCCATACTAATTAGTATTTTTTATTTGAACAGGATTATTCTCTAACAAAACTCATGATAAATTTTAATATTATAACATTGTTCTTCCTTTAAATTAATTGATATCTAAATTTTCATATCATTCATATACAAATCAAAGATATTGATAATTGTATTTTAATTAGTATTTTAAAAAAAAATTAAAAATACATCAAATATTCAATATATCTATTTTTATCATATGCTTCAAAGATAATGTGCAATAAATACGGTGAGAGTTTCCATATAAGTATATATACACCTATATATATATAGATAATTTATGATTAAAGTGTTATTCGGACGTGCAAATAATATGGATACACTAATCTCAGATAGATAGATAGATAGATAGATACGAAAGTAAATAATCTCAGATATTTAAACATCTATTATATTAATCTATATACTTTAAAAAAAATAAAAAAAAAAAAAAATATATGGAAGGGCATTACTTCATTATACTATTGTTAATAGGAATAAACTCACAAGGTATCACGTGGACTCCTAAATCAGCCAACGTTACTATTGCCTAAATCAACACAACTATTCACATTGTAGGAAACATTGCCTCCACAACCGTATCATTCCAGTTCTTCAACCCATCTGATAGAATTGGAGAAGGAGAGCTTATATTTCCTCTCCCTGCAGGAATCGCCGTCTCAGAGTATTCGATAGACATCAATGGAAACATGAGAGAAGCGGTGCCGGTTCCGAAAGAGAAAGCCACCCAAGTGTTCGAAGCAATCGAGAATCGAAGAGTAGACCCAGGCCTCATCTAGAAACTTGACCAGTCAAATAGCTTTAAAACTAGAGTGTTCCCGATTCAACCCCATGCTACACGAAAGGTCCAAGTGGGCTACTAACAATTGTTATCCCCGCCTGAATAGGCAGGTGGTTAGTTCTAGTACCAGCTATTAGAGGGATACAATAAAAAGGTTGATAGATACAACCTAAAAGTGATCATCTAAAATGAGAAACCCGGATCACAGTTAATCCTGCAAAATTCCTAAGGATAAAATATTTCAGCACCGGTGAAGAATCTCTCACAAACGATCTACACATACGACCTGAGTTAGACCAATACTTAACCTTCGAAAACAGTAACTATAAAGGTTCCGGCAAGCAACTCAAACAACGGCACTACCGTTTTGACTGGTTAAAACAATATGTTTTTCGCTGTGGTGCCGATTGATCAGTCCATATTCACAAAACAATAAAGCAATTAAAGACTAAAGGAATTGGTGGTAATTTGGGACAACAGCTTTTCTTGTCTTTCGAGAAACATAAATAAATAGATTTCAGTGCTATCGCATTTCGTCAACGGGAGGGGCATCACATCTATAGTCCTATATACGATCAACGTCGAGTTCAAGCTGGTGGACACTTTCAAGGATTTCCCGAGCCTCGCAAAATATCTGCGCAATAACATCACTTACGACGGAGCCACCAAATATTCCGAAATCAATCTTAAAGACCAATCTTACGAACAGATATTATTGGTGAGCGATGGAATTTCTGCCCTAAGTAACGCTACCCAGATCGAGCTCCACCATACTAGTAGAGTACATGTAATTAACAGTCTCCCTACCGCCAACCATGCATTTTTAGAGTGGTTGGCTGAGTCCCACAACGGTGTATACGTTGATCTAACCAAGACAAAAATAAGTCAGGCGTACTCACTCCTCACTAAAAAAAGTGTCAGATTTTTGGGAATATCCACAAAAACACCTGGAATTCTGAAGGAGGAGGACAGTTTTCCTAAAAACGGCACAATCGTCAAGCCTGGTACGCTTTTCAGTCTGAGCGGACGAACCTTGGGACCTCTCTCAAATTAAACGGCATCTCTAAAATTTGGATACAGTCAAAGTTAAGTGTTATTCTAAACTTCCATCTCCTTGGCTTCCAGATAATCTTCTCTAGTGCCAGTAGATAAGCTCTGGGCAGTGACCGCTATCCAAAGCCTGGAGTACTCCGACGAGAACAAGCAAAGGATGCTGCAAATCGGTAACAGATACGGAGTTGTTACGAAATATACCAGTCTGATTGTCCTTGAAACTGTTCAAGATTATTTAAGATACAATATTGCGCCTCCGAAAGAGTTGGAGGAAGAGTATAATCAACTGGGAAAACAGGGATTTAATGAAGAGGCTCAGAAAAATAAGGGGATCGACTCGCTGGACTCCTATTGGATCGAGCTCAAGCGTTGGTATAATGGAGATATTCAAAATACAAAAAATACTCTTGAGGGAACAACAGCATATTTAATTATTCGAGATTAGTAAGACAGCCCGGATACAGAAATGATGGATTAAGGAAGCTCATTTTAATAGTCAACTGGAGTATAAGCTGAAGATGCTGCTTTGATCAGACCGTAGCCAACAACAAATTCAGAACCCACAGCATAAACAAATGAGTACAAATAATCCTAAGATTAAGCGCCTGATGAATCATCTTTACAGTGGATGACTACTAAACCCCCGATCAAACCGAAGCCAACAACAAAATCAGAACCAACAGTAGAAACAAATAAGTACAAATAATACGGCACTGGACGCTAATATCTGGCTGAGATACAGGCATCGCCCAACCAATATCAAGCCTACCTTCAACAAAGAGCCAATAAAGACAATCTCAACAACCCTGCTTTTTATATCGACGTGTCAGAACACTTCAGAAATAAGCTAAATTTCACAATAGCCTACCTCATATTGACCAATGTGGCAGAAATCGAGAGCCAAAGTCACGAACTCTATAAGGCACTTTTGTATTTCTTGAGGCAGTTGAATAAGACCAATGATTGCCTTCACGTTGCTCAGAAAATTGTTTAATGGAGGCCTTGGGAACCCCAGGGCCATCGGGACTTAAGTATTGCTTATATGGATCTCAAATTGTATCATTAGTCAGCTGCGGAACTCCTAATTTGTCTAAACTCACAGTACTATTCTGAGCTTTCAGGCAGTTTGGACGGACTACAGGATATAGTTCTCATGGATATGTACATTTTGATATAGGTGTCAGGGATCCCAGGCGCTTCTCTCTTCCCTGAGCTCGCAAACAAGACTGACTTGCTGACTCCGCTCTCTGTAGACCTAAGAATGGTGATGGTTTGGAACCACCTGAACGTTGATCTGGATCTGCACGTACAAGACCCTAACATGTAGATGTGCGACTATACCCACCACAACACAGATATAGGTGGAAGGTTCTCCAAAGATTTTACAAGGGGCTACGGGCCCGAACAATATTTGCTGAAGAAAGCAGTTCCTGGAGACTATTTGGCGAAAGTGAACTATTTCGGGGAGTCAAGGCTAACCAGTTCGGGACCGAGCACTGTGAGTTTGATGACTCAGAAGAGATTAAATGGGACTCTAGTGACAGAGATTCGGACTGTGCAGATGAGGGACATTAAGGAGAAGAGTGTCTTGGCTGAAATTCAGTTTTGATCCATTTTGGTTCATGTATATATTATTAATTTTAAGGGTTTTGTTTTGATCTATTTGCTATTGAGAAATATGTTTATCTTGTAAATAATATTTTGTGACCATTTAAATCATAAAATGGAATAATATTCAAAACTTCAGATAACCATAAGAAAGGATAACGCTATAATTTTTTTTATAATATATAATATATCAATTTTTTTTATATTTAAAAATAAAAAAATAATATAGATAACTAGATATATTAGAATTTTTCAAATGTCAAACTGGTCGAACAATTCGAAAGGAACAAACAATTCCTCACAAAAATCAACCCAGAGCCAGTCAAAAGCATTCCAAGACAAGCTCGAAGAAAACAAGAGAAAATAATAAAACAGGAACAGATATAACGAAAATTAGTAAAGAAGAAAACAGATGATGGCTGATAACCTCAAACGACGAAAGTAACAAACAAACAAATAATAAATAACAAAAATCATAATATTTATTGCAATAAATTTCTCTCTCATTTGATGATGATGTTATATATATATACTTTTTTAATTGGAAGTTTCCATGTAGGTAAAAATAAAGAAAAGCAAAAGAATAAGAATAGCAAAAACGCAGAGTCGAGTAAGATATGCTGAAACAACGCAAAAAGGACAAATAATAAGCGTATTTGAAATATCTCAGAAACAATACTAACAGAATATCTGCAAATCAGAAGCAGCAACAACAGCAACAACCTCAACAACCTCCAGCAACTCTCTACGATAAGTACGAAGCCAAAAAGAGGGTTGAAAAGCAACAAGTGGAGGAACCCAAGTCAGTCTCGAAGTGGAGGACTGCCAAAAACAATAATGGCAACGACTCAAACAACTATAGAAGTAATGGGTCACAAGATAACGCTAATGAGAGTCAGGCTAACAAGTACGGGGAGAGGTAAAACCAGCTTCAAGCCCTTGATCTAGATATCCAAGCTACAAAAGACATGGAGAAAATAAAGCGATTCTACCAGTAAGGCAAGAAGCAACTCGAACTCATTGAAGGTTTCGCTGAAGAGTGGGATCTCGAGCAGGAAAATAAAGTGCTAGAGTCTGGACTTTTGGACAGTCTGGATTTGGATGGGGGTGCTTTAGCCAACAGTAAGTATCTTGCTAGAAAAGGCGAAGCTCCCTTATTTGAGAAATAGTTCAAAAATATGATGGCTTCGAGCGTATTTATACAAGATAACCACGTGAACCAACAAAAACTCCACGACTCCAAGAACAAAGGCAAGGAGTCTACTGAAGATGATGAGCTCAAAGACTTGATCGGTTACGATTCCGTAAGCGGTCAGTCAGATTTCTGGGACAAAGCATTCAAGAAAGTCGAGCC
>JAHDVE020008273.1:0-17632 GCA_022606495.2 Halesus radiatus
TTTCGAAAATATCAGAGATTCTTCAAATAGTTTTATGGGAATAATACCTCCAAAAAGACCCAACGGAACATAATCATTAAATTTTAAGTAATCACAATTATCAACAAAAGCATAGAAACACTATGTTGAAAGTGTTGAAAAAAATAGAAAGACCATTCACAACTACAACTCCACTGTCGCTCGAGTGAATCCTCCCCAAAACTGTAACAGCAGCCCTGAGTTTAATCCAGAAAATAAGAAAAATATTAACACTAGCATATCAAGCAATGTTGCTATTAGAAACACTAGTGGCGAACGAGCCAGTCTCACTCCAATTGTTAGCAGACCACAAGTAAAACACTCGCCACCTAATAATAACCTAAGGTTGAAGTATTTCAAAACATAAATAAAAACTCAACCACTGACCTTTAGGAAATTCTTTGGTCGGAAAGCATCATGCGGCATTCCTATCCAAAATGCTTTAGGAAGAATGTCCAATAATAGTTACTTATCCTGGCAATAAAAAAAACCCACTAAACAAAACTAAACACTAGTAGTTCCTGCCCGTCCGCAATAATTCAGACTTACACCCAGCAAGCCAACAGCTCGGTGCCTTGTCGAAACAAGCAGTTCCGTAAGGACATTACGTGCAGTTCCTTAAGTCACCTCTCAAATATTTTAAACATGTGAACAAACGATCCAGCTACAGAGTCAGAGAAACAGCAATAACAATACTTTTAGGGCAAGCAATACTAACACTTTTTTTAGAAACAGCAACAATAGCTCATCCTCTGTTGGTAGATAGTTTTTGAAAGTCGATGATTTCCAATAAATTAGGCCACTCGGTCAAGGCAAGTATGGAGATGTGAAACTAGTTATTCATAAAGAACTAGGTTTTATATGCGCTATGAAATGTCTCGAGAAGTCTTTGATCAGGTAGTGCGATTTAATGGAGCAGTTGGCTAGATAAATACAAATCCAGACTTACATTAAGCATCCCAATGTTGCTGAAATGTATGGCTTCTTCTCCGACGACACCAAAGTGTATTTATTGATGGAGGTCTGTTGTGATGGCCATCTTCGGGATCTGCTTGAAAAAAATAAGAAGAAGTTAGAAGAGGCCCAAGCACAACCAATAATCAAGCAGATATGTGCAGGGGTGGAATATTTGCACAGGAATCAAATTTTACATAGAGACTTGAAACCCGAGAACATCCTGATCCACGAAGGAGTTATTAAGATTTGTGATTTCGGATGGAGCGTACATATGAAAAATGCCCTGAGGTAAACGTTTTGTGGGACACCATTATATGTTTCACCTGATATACTGAGAGGAGATAGCTACGACTCTAAGATTGATGTCTGGTCTGCTGGGATCATGGCCTATTAAATGCTGGTTGGGAAGATACCATTCGAAATTAATAGATAATAGGATCTTGCGAAAATAGTAAAAAATAAAAATAATACAACAAACAATACCAAATACCAATTACTATTTATTTATTTATTTATTTATTTATATCTCACTAATATCACACCATTAGGAGAGCTGCCAGCATTATCCCATGGTTAGCTACGCATTTTACGGGTTTTCGCCAACAGCCAAACTCTCTTAAATAAATCCTCATTCCTTATGCATATCGATGGCGCAAGTAAATGTGCCATACCTCTAAGGCTTTCTCCACTCCACTTCCCACAGGTCTCTTAATTCCACTCTCACCCTCAAACTCGAACTCAAACTTAAACTTAGACTTAAACTTATTGCCTTTTGCGATGACGGTCAATTGGGCCGGATATATAATTTTTCAAAACCGTTAAAGTTTTGAAAAAAATATATATACCAATTACTATTATTTATTATTTTTTTATAGAATAATAAATCATATATTTTATTGTATTTTAAATGATTTTTAATTTTTGTTTAATGTATTTATCATTTAAAAAATATATATATAGGTTTATGAATAAATACAATTTCCACCTGAAACATCGATTTCTGAGACCGCCAAATAATTTATTGGCATGCTCCTAAAAAAAGACCCATAGGAAAGAATAGACTTATAAGGACTACTCTATCACCCCTTCTTAAAATGAAGGTTGTAATATATAATTATAAGAAAAAAATGAAGTACAGAAAACCAAAAAAACAACTAAACCAAGACATCCAAAACAATACGACTCTCAATCACTTTTTTTTTACTTTCTCTATCATCTCCATCCATTACTTAATAGGATTTTTCAAATATTATATCAATATATTTTTTTACATTAAAATATAAATATATAACTTGTATAATTATTATTTAATCTGAGCGCAATCAAGGGCAATAATATTGTTTGGAAACATCTACATCATAATTGATCTTAGTGTCAATAAGTCCCATAGAGATCTCGTTATCAACAATATATGTAGTGAAGTCCCAATACCGCTCTTGTTTATCGTTCTTCTTGGCAAGTTTGTGAAATTCTTTCAGACTGAGCTGTCCGAAGTGATTCCAGTAAAGCTTAAGTGAAACAAGTGTATCGTTGGTTTCTAGGCTTTCCGCGATCATCTTGAGGCCCATATCATCGATATCGTTTCGGGTCATGTCTAAGTGAATAAGACTGCGATTCTTCGATAAAGCCTGAGCGATAGCTTTTGCTCCATAATGCCCGGTTCGATTGGAGGCCAATATCAATGATTCCAGAGCGCAGTATTTTCCGGTTAAATATCTCGCCAACTCTTGACAGCCCTGAAAGGATATCTTGTTTGCTGTTAAGTCCAATATTTTAAGTTTGTTATTATCTAGAAGATGTTCTGTAATGGTGTGCATAGCAGCGCAAGTGAAATCATGTTTTTTCAGACTCAACCTTTCCAAGCCTCTGTTGATCTGGAGCATTTTAGCGAAATGGATGGCTGTCTACTGACCAATGCTCTGATATAAGGGGCTATCGACGTTCAAGACTTTGAGGGTGTTATTGTTCCAATTGAGGACACTCGTAGCAACGATCATCCCATCAGCATTGATTTCGTTATTGCAAAGGTTGAGTTCTTATAATGGTTTCTTTGACTAGTCTTTGTTCGAAAACAGTAAATTCTTTGTGACACTGATAACTCCTTCAGTCAATATCTTGTTGTAGCTGAGATTGAGATACTTAATGTTTTGGGAGTTTTTGAGGGCCTAGCAAAGGGATTCAGCACCTGTTTTGCCAATGTTGTTCCCTTGAAAATTGACGCTTTCTAGAGCATGACACTCTTTAAGTAGTTTCGAAAACATTTAGAGACCAATGTCACCGATTTAGTTATAAGACAAATCGACATTTCGAATCATCTATGGGTAAAAAATAATAAAATACAAATAAAGAACCATTATTGATATTGATATTTTTTAGCTTATTGTTTTACATCTATGCGAGTTTTAAGAACATCACTCATCAAGATAATATCTTTGTCAGTCATTCTGTGGCTGAAGTTGATCTTGTCATTCCCCCGATAGATTATGTCAAGATAGAATGTTTTAGTAACTGGGTTCGAAAATGCTCTGATGATTCCTCGGTTCGGTTCATGACTGATTTTACCACATGCTTCGTTGTACAATGTGGCTATTTCTTTTCTGACTTCGTTTATGTCTATCATTTTTTTTTTGCCAAGGAAGTATTTTATTATTTCTATTTACTTATTTTTATTGTTTTTCAAATATTCCTATTGATATTGTTATGATTATATAAGGAAGATATAATTTTTCTGAATAGGAAGTTATATATTTTAAAAAAGTAAACAAAATATACATCTATATTTATTTTTTTATCTCAATGGGGAGATGTTTATATTGCATCAGTTGATTTAAATAATTAACTTCCTTCTTGATTGAATATGATAATAGACGGCGAACGAAGTATATAAAAATGAGCGAAATCATACGATGATTGGTCTTGGAAAATATTAGATGTGTTTTCGAAAGAATTAAATAATCCCAATAATAAAAATTTATTTCCTGATTAAATATTAAATATTTACATATCAATACATATATAAATTCTTAAGTTATTTGCTTTGAGTTTTTTTAATAGTTAATAATATAAAGTTGTTAAGAGCAAATTATAATTATATTTATAATACGAAATAAGATTTTATTTATGTTTTTTTGTTTTGTTTTTTTAAACTTGTTGTTTTTTTTCTCCCATTTTTTTATTTAAATATTTGTTGATAAACATTACTCTCATGAATTAAATCTCGCCTATTTTAGATATGTTCATACATTATTTGGCAAAATAAAAACTATAGATCTAGCTCATCTTTTATAATTATTATTAATTTAAGAAAATAAAATAATAAAATATAAATCAAAATGCTTCTCAAACAAACATTCAGACTTCTGAGTCAATTCACTAAAATAAAGGTTACTAACCCTATTGCTGAACTTGATGGAGATGAGATGACCAGAATCATCTGGAAACAAATCAAGGATGAACTCATCCATCCTTTCCTCGACCTTAATATCCAATATTTTGATCTAGGACTCGAGAACAGAGACAAGACCAACGATCAGGTGACTATCGATTCTGCTAAAGCCATCAAGGACTGCAAGGTGGGTATCAAGTGCGCCACCATCACCCCCGACGAGGAAAGAGTCAAGGAGTTCAAGCTCAAGAAGATGTGGAAGAGCCCCAATGGCACCATCAGAAACCTTCTCAATGGTACCGTTTTCAGAGAGCCCATCATTATCAAGAACGTCCCCAGACTCGTCAGAACCTGGAAGAAACCAATTGTCATTGGCAGACATGCCTACGGAGATCAGTATAACTGTACCGATTTCCTTGTTCCAGGCAAAGGATCATTGGAGGCAAACTTCAACGGAGCTCAGAAACTTACCATCCCCGTCCACGACTTCCCTGGACCAGGTGTGGGAATGGTCATGTTTAATCACGACAGCTCCATCACCGACTTCGCCCACTCGTGCTTCAAGTTCTCAATTGCCAGAAACTACCCCCTCTATCTGACCACCAAAAACACCATCCTCAAGAAATACGATGGCAGATTCAAGGACATCTTCCAAGAACTTTACGACCATCAGTACAAGAAGGAATTCGAAAGCAAGAAGATCTGGTACGAGCACAGACTTATTGACGATATGGTTGCAATGGTCGTCAAGAGTGAGGGAGGATATGTCTGGGCATGCAAAAATTACGATGGTGACGTCCAGTCCGATCTACTCGCCCAAGGCTACGGCTCTCTTGGGCTTATGACTTCAGTGCTTTACGCTCCTGACGGAAGTATTGAGGCTGAGGCTGCTCATGGAACTGTGACCCGACACTACAGACAACACCAGAAAGGCCTCGAAACTTCGACAAACTCGATTGCCAGTATCTTCGCCTGGACCCGAGGTCTGGCCCACAGAGCTAAACTCGATAACATTCCCGCCCTGGAGAATTTCTGCACCACCCTTGAGCACTCCGTCATTGAAGCTGTCGAGAAAGGTTTCATGACAAAGGATCTGGCTATCTGCATCTTCGAGACTAATGATGTTCCCAAAGATAAGTACCTCAACACCTTGAAGTTTATCCAGAAGGTTGCTTAACTTCTTAAGGCAAACCTCAATAAAAAGTGATTTGTGAATATTAAATAATTGTTTTTATTGAAGAAAGGAAATAAAATTATTTTTTATTATTTAAAAAATTAAAAAATATAAGTAAACAATTCTTAATCAGGCAAAATGTATCGATATAAATATATTAAATATAAAAAATTATAGGTTAAAAGTTGCAAATATCATTATTCAATTTAATGTGTTTTGTTCAAAAACGTAGGTAAACCTAATTCAATTTAACTTTCTTCTTTTCCTAATTAGCCAAAAACTAAAATTAGAGTCCATTAGATGTTATTTTAAATGGAAAACGTAACTATGATATTTCTACATTTATATATTAATATATTAATTTCTTTTTCTTTCTTTGCTAGTCTACTATTGTTATTTGTAGACATTATTATTATACAGAAAATATAGATTTATTGTTATTTGTTATACTTCCGTATTGATCTGATTGTGTATTTATTTGTTTAGATAGGAAAAAAATTATGAAAGAAATAAATTTAATTTTCGTTAAAACCAAATTTTTTATCGGATAAAAAACAATAAGAAAAAATATATAACAAATTTAAATAAATACTGCTTATTCACTCAAAACTATAAAATCAGTCTTAATAAAGTCTTTTTTTATTATTTTATTAACTTAATAAATCTACATTTTCCTAAATTATCTATTTATAATTTGTGTATATATATATATATTAATCCTAGAATACTTAAACAAACCCATTATTATTATTATTATTGTTTATATTATTATTGTTTATATTATTATTGCTTTTTGATTTCACTTTTTTGTAAAAAAATGAAAATGAACAATAACTATCAATTTGAAACATCTAACAAGGATCATATGCGTGGCATACTCGCTACGTCCCACCAACCTCAACTTACAGAGTATCCTGAAAGAAATTTCCACGAAGTGAGGAGCATTCTCACTCTTCAGCAACAACCGTCTCCTTTTATCCTCACTCCTGGACAGACCCGGATTGTTAGTAACAGCTCCTTTCCCGAGTGGAGAACCGAAAAAGCACCAGCTTCCTCGTCTCTCGAGAACACTCCGTCGCCCTCGACCACGAATCTAACAGTGGCACACAACAACAATCAAAATCAATTCACACCCAAAACAGACAATATCATTATGAACAATATTAATGGAGCTAACAGCATTAACAATTACAACAGCAACTCCAACATTGGGTTTGATTATCGAAAATAGTATGAAAAGTTGCTACTCAAACTCAAAAAGAAAGAGGAGAAGCATAAGAGACAACTGCTGGATTATAAAAATCAAGTCATCATTAAGACTTCCATCATCGAAGGGTTCCTGGCCGATCGGGAAGAGATGAAGATAGCTATGCAGAGCTAATGCTCATCCCATTCAATTAACAATAATATTAACGGAAATAATAGTTTCGTGAGTCCTTTTTCGAACAGCAATTTCTTGAGATTGACAGAAACTAATACCACCTCCCAAAGCCAGGTGACTAGCTTAGAAACTACATCTAAAAGGATTTGGGAGCAATAATTACAATTGAAGGAGCTCGAGAAAAAATGTACAGCCATTGATGAAGAAATCGCAGCCAAACTCCGAAATCTAGCAGACATCGAGGCGAAAACCAAGTCAGCAAACTTTTCTCTTCTTTCATCACCAGCTCGATAAAAATAACAGCAATCTGCATCGTACTTTAACATCAGAGAGAAACTGAAGGAGTGCGAGACAGCCTTGGCGAGCAGATAACATAAAATACACGAGATGGAGAAGATTGAGGGTTTTCTGCGAAAACAATTGCAAGAATCCCGCATAGAGGTGGACTCAGTCAAACTATCGCTGGGCCAGAAACAACGGGAGTTTATGGATAACTTGAGGCTGCTCAACGAAAAAAGAGGGCATGATAACGAGACGTCGAAAAAAATTGGGCAGCTAGAA
This sequence comes from Halesus radiatus, assembly GCA_022606495.2. Taxonomy (NCBI): domain Eukaryota; kingdom Metazoa; phylum Arthropoda; class Insecta; order Trichoptera; family Limnephilidae; genus Halesus; species Halesus radiatus. Next base: position 7,477 of record JAHDVE020008273.1, read on the forward strand.
AATGTTTTGAAATAGCTTCAGGGTAAGCTGGTCGCTGGTGAAGAGACTACAACGGAACTCAACAAAAAACTTGAGCAGAAGTCGTTGAGGGTCAATGAACTACAAAATCTCGAAGCAAGACACCAAATGTTGTTGGAAAAGCACTCCGAAACCCAGAAAAGAACAGCTTCCTTATAAAACGAGGTGAAAGCTCAAGCGAAAACCATCAGTACTCTGTCAGTTCAAGCAAAATAAGTGGATAGTATCAAAGACTACAAAGCTGAGATTCTAGCAATGAAGGAATAGATTCGAAGCCTCAAAAACACCAATACCTCCCTCTCGAAATAACTTTCAGAAACCTAGTCGAAACATACATTCACTCAATCGGAGTACAACAGAGTTAGTAAACAATACTTGTTGATGGGGCAGACCTATTTGGAGGACAAGAATAAGTCAGTGGGCAGGTTACTCGCTTTGGAAGGTGATCTGACTGAAATGAGAGCTGAGCTAGCTAAACAAGTCACAAAAAATAAATAGTCCGAAAAAGCACTAGAAGTAGCGCAAGCCCAAATTGCCTCAGGAGAGCTCAAGCTGAAGACAAGCAAGGAGGCTTGGGAGAAGGAGAAGAAGAACATCGTTTAAGAGTTATACAAAAAGCAGGAGGAAATTAGACAGGAAGCACAAGCCAAAAAGGAGATAACATCGTAGTTGACCCGTCTACAAAGCCAAATGCCGACTCTTCGGAAATAGCTAAGTGACTGTCAGTAAAGCATAAAAAGTCTGACTCCCTTCAAGGATCAGTCGATCCAGCTCGCAGCAAAGAATGCGGAGTCTTCAAAGGCATTAGAAGCAGCAAACGCTCGAATTGCATTAGGAGAAACTAAAATGAAGACAAGCAAATAAGCCTGGGAAAAAGAAAAGAGAAGCATCGTCGAATAGTTGTACAAAAAGCAAGAAGAGTTGAGGCATGAAGGGTTAAGAAAAAAGGAGATCATAGACGAGAAGACCCAGGCATAGAATTAAATATAAATTCTTCGCAAGTAAATTATATCTAAAAACAAGGAGTTTGACAATGCGTTGGAAGCAGCACAGGCTCAAATCACCTTTGGTGAGATGAAGATAAAGATAACTAAGGAAGCTTGGGAGAAAGAAAAAAGGAACATAGTCGAATAGTTATATAAAAAGCAGGAAGAAGGAATAAAGAAAAAGGAGGAGGGGCTCAGGGTAACGGAAGAGTTGACTCAATTAAAAAACGAGATATCAAATCTTCAGGCTCAGTTGGAAGGTGCTCGAGAAAACCTAAAGACGAAGGAACTAGTCTATCAAGCTGAATTGGCCAAGTAGAAAAGCAAAATTACCTTGCTACTTAAAAGAGCGGACGAGGACAAAGACGCCAGGACGAACATAGAAAAAGAGCTCCAAAAAGCCAAAGCTACCAATCTCGAAATGGGTCGCAATGTGCAGAGGCTTGAAAAGGACTTTGCTTCAACGGCTCTTGTTGAGAAATAGCTGGAAAGGTACATCTCAGCTAACCTGGAACTCAGTCGCAGCCTGCAGAAACTCGAGACAGAGAGTGCCTGTGAAATTAGAAAGGTTGAACAATAGTTGATTAAATGCAAAAATATAAACAGCGATTTGACTAAAAATATTGAAAGACTAGAGGAAGACAAAACGAAGGCTGTTGGGCTAATCTCGCAGGAGCTGCAGAGATCGAAAGCTGCCAACAGCTAACTGGCAAAAAACATGCAAAGATTGGAAGTGGAGAAAGCCGATATCATTGTTAAGAGTGAGCAATAACTCCTAAAATCTAAATCCGCCCACCTCGAAGCGACACACAGCTTGGAACAGTCCAAAAACGAGTATATATTATTGGAGCGAAATTGGACCGATAAGTATAAAGTATTGTTGGAAAAGTGTGTAAAACTCGAAGACACCATCAAAGTGCAGGCCAACAGGCTGAAATAAGCTGAAGAGAACTCATCAGTGACCACCAATAAGGAAATATAAGCTTTGGAAAACCAGCTCAAAAAGCTAAGAACTAAAACATCTGCCTTAGAAGAGAGCAACCTGGGTCTCGAGAGGTCGGTGCAAGAGCTGAAGAGCAAAAACTCTCTTCTCGAAAACAACCTTAAAGGCTTAGAACTCAAATAAAAGCATAATCTTACTTCGAATTAAAGTCGATTGGCTGACCTCAACAAGAAACTGGAGGAAAAACACGCGGAATGTACTCAGATAATGAAACTTCTTGAAGTGGCACAGCGCCAGATCAGTCTCCATGTACAAAAATAAGCTGAAAGCAAGTTATTCTTCAACCAGAAACAGGAATTCCTGCAAAAGGAGAAGAGGGATCAGATTTCAGTTTTGGAAAATAAGTTGATAGAGACTGAGTTTAAGCTTGGTGATGCACTGAAAGAGAAAGAACTTCTGAAGGTTAAGTAGGCTGAAAGGGTCAAGGAGTTTGAGACTGAGAAGAGCAAATGGAGGGAGATCTAAAAAAATATAGCCAACAGCCAATCCATTGGTCAGAAGAACGCGGCAGCCCTCGAGATCGAACACAGCGAGGCACTGGAGAAAATTGCTACTCTTACTCAGGAAATCAAAGAGTCAAGAGAAAAAACGAATATTCTAAATGTTTCCAATCTTGAACTATCGGAAAAGCTGAAAGAATCAGAGAAAATGATGCTTTAAAACTCAAAGTTACATGAAAAACACATCAATGAGGAGAAATAATTGAAGCAGCTGACTTTACTCGAACTTGAAGACAAAATCAACGCATCCTTTAAATAAAGCGAAAGTCTCAAAAGCAAATTATAAAATGTTTGTTCCTAAAACGACACTCTAAAGAAGACTCTTCAAACTTTGAAGGAATCTCACACTTAAGTAGATAAGTAAAAGGACAAAGTGATTGAAGGGCTGAACTAATAGATTGCGAACGTCATGGCAGAACGAGATTCATTAAAATCTAAAGTGTTACAAAATGAAACTGAATTGCTCATTATTACTCAAAAGCTTGAATCTAAACAACAGGACAGCAGTGGAAAAAATCCAATGTCTTAAGAATTATAGATAACTGGCACGAAACTCAAATAAACTGAAGCCGAGAACTAAGAATTACTGTTGGCTTGCGATAAGCTGCGAGAGGATTTGCGGTTGATATAGATCGAAAACAAGAAACGGTAAGAGTAGCAACATAAAGTACAATTCGAGAGTGTTTAAACCATGACTGATAGCAACGAAAAGCCCAGCGAAAGCATCATTACGATCACTGACAGCGATCTAAAAAATACTTAAGAGACTCAGACAGTGACAGATAACGTTACTATGGTCAATGAAGAGATTCAAGCTGAAAAAATACCCGTGGTTAGCGAATAGTTGCAAACTGAAATTCCATCAAGTCATTAGGCTGATTACGAAATTTTGAAGACAAAGGTGTTCCCGTGGGTCTGCGAAGCCTTGGAGTGGGAGCCATTAAAACTAATCTTCTAGGAATACCTCGGAGTTACTCTTGAAATCATACCTCCGAAATCCCAGTAATCCGCTAATCTACTTCCCCCACAAACATAGAGCTGCAAGGCTTCTTCTCTCACAGATATTCCCGCTGGCTCTGAGAGAGTATGTCTCGAACTGCTCGAAAACATCCTGACTAATGCATTCTGGTAGGCAAGAGAAAAAGAGTTGAATCGAAAATATGAACAAGTCATGAATGCATTAAATATCGATGTTAACCTCAGCGAATAAGACCAGTATTCAAGGCTCCAAACTATTCTACACGCGCACTCTGTCTACGAGAAAAGTGTTAACGATTTAATGGACAAAATTGAATGGATGGAACAAAATCTAAACCTGCTGAACAGCGAGAACAACGAATTCCACTCAGAATTGCAAGTTAAAGAGGCGAGTTTGATGGGAATGAAAAGGGTATTGGGGGCACACGAGCAGACCATCTCAGGTATGAAACAGTATCAGCACGAACTGACTAAGAAAATTGGAAATCTTGAAGAGTTGGTGGAGATACTCAACCAAAGCGTATTTTCGAAGTAGATGCAGTTGTTGGATTTAAAACTTCAAAGTGAGTAAGCAAAAAATTAAACAGTAATAGCCAAACACGAAGCAAAAGAATCTGATGACTCCGTTGTTGAGAAAAATCCAGAGAAACCTGGATAAGAATCGTAGATCAAGAATATAGACAATAAGAATTAAGAATCGCCCGAGTTGGTCAAAGAGTGTTCAGCAAATGCCGAGTAATCATAAGAAAGTGACTAGCCTAATTTGATGATAAATTCAAGTTGTCAAGAAGATACCAACGTCGAAAGTGTTCCTGAGTCAGAAGAGGTCGTTGAAGAGGAAGTGCTTTCAGAAGAGTAAGATATATAAGACGAAGAAGTATGACACACCTTAAATACACAGGTATGGAGAACAAATTTGATTTTTTTATATCTGTGGAAGTTTAAAATTATAATTTTAATAAATTGAGTTTATTTTCTATCTAATTTTTTATAATATATTTCTTAACTGTACTAATAATATTTTTTTTATGAAGGAGTTTTTTTGAATATTTTAGTCGAACTTGATAGCATTTTTTGGACAAACTTCGAGGGGAAATGACATGAGAATTCTCTTGTAGTTCTTATTATGATATTTTAATGACAACCTTTCCTTTCTATTATATAATTTTTATATTTTTCAAATGATTGTTTTAATATTCTTTGAGTGGATGTGTGTGTGTGTGGAATGTATAATCCAATATGTTTGTAGCCTTTTTTGTTTCTCAACAAAATTGAGGAAATAACGATCAGTGAGAACAAAATCGTTGGCAATTCGCTGCAATTTTTCAAGGCGCTACTTGTTATTGCTGTCCAGGCCACACATCCTGTTGCTGTTGTTTATTCGGGTTGCATTTATTAATTTATTTATTTATATCATCATAATCACTGATTTCTAGGATGACCTCCTCGAAGATGTTGTTCTTCTTTGCTTGGTACTGATGTGAACGGCGGGCGTTTTGTGATGCTTGTGAGTCAGACGATGATGTAGCTTTGGATTTGTTGGTGAGTTGGGTGTATTTCTTCTGGATTTGCTTCCTGGAATGTCGAGGAAGATAGTTCAGTAGTAAGCTGTAATCAGAACCATATTTTATTGCAATCTATTTTTAAAAAAACATTATGTATTTTATTTTTAAAAAATTGTCAATAACGGATTGTATTTTTTGTTTGGCTTTAAGAAAACTATGATTAAAAAATGGTTACTTGCTTCATGATGACTTCTTCTTCCATCGTCCACTCCTTGAGATCGACTCGTTTGCTATTATGGTTGATGTGATTATTTTAGCTATCATCCTCTGAACTTGTGGGATGACTATATTTTTCGTATCTTATGCGATTGACTGCTTTGATCTTGCGTGGCTTGATTTCGTTAACGATATCGAATATGGTTTATCTCATTTGTGTGTGTGGGTTTTGTTTTGGGGTTGTTTGTTGTATGAATATGGTATTATTATTATTATTATTATTATGATAATTAATATTAATTTACTATGATAATAATAAGGACAATCGATTTCTCTAATAAATTTGTTTTACTTATTGTTCGTAGTGTACGGACTAATTCTTATCATTTTTTTCTTTATTAATTATATAATTATATTGATTTGGCGAGACCTATTACTTTTTATCTTTTTATCAATTATTCAGCATAACAACCTTCGAACTTACGTGTCTGATTCCGTAGATTTATTTTTTAAGAAGTGTTAATTATTTAAAACACGTGATTAAACCAATGCAGTGCAATATCATATATTTTTTGTTATTATTATTATTATTTTGTTTAAATGTTTATTTTGACGAATATATTGCCTATTTGGTGCTGAACTATTAAAATTAAATTGGAAAACATATATATAGATACAGTAAAAGCAAAAAGGAACATTATTTTAGCCAATATAATATAGTTTTTATTATATTAACATTTTTGTATTTAGGGCAGTAGTATCACAGATTTTGCAAAGCATTGTCGAATTGAATAAGATAAATTTTTTACAGACAATCTAAACATTATATTTACTATTTTTAAACAAAATCAAAGATGCATATATCTAATTTTCAATACAAGTAGATTGATATCAGGATTGATTCATCATATATGTGTATATTATATTAGAGAATAATTAAGAAATATATTACTCTAATAATCTAAAAAAATATAAAAAATAATAATAATACACTTAAACAATATATCTCAAAATATCAACAGTTATTTTTACATTATTAAGACATCGAAAAGAAAAACCATATTCTTTCCCCTCAGGTCAATCAGGTTTAAAAGAAAAGCTTCACAAAGCAACAAGAGAATCACTCGTAAATCATAATAACAAAGCATTCGATGCATTCCAAGAAAAGCCATCATTACCAGTCAGACGAAGAAAGTGACGAAGACTGTGTGATCGATCAATAAGACGTGGACGACTACAATGCTTCGTACAACTTGGTCTACCAACTTAGTAAATAATTCTTTGAATGCGTAAAAAATCAACATACAAAATTACAAATACTATTTTTGTATTATTCTTCGAAATAATAAAAAATATACATATTTGATGTTCTTCGCCTGTTTATCAACTTATATTTCATCAATTTTATTTAAAATAAATGTGTATTGTTTTTTTTTTAATGTTATATCTTATTTCTTCTCTGATTTCAAAAAATAACAAATAATTATATTCTAGACTAAAAAAGCCATCTTAAAATATGCGAACTACACCAAACTAGGAGTCAAGGTTAACATCAGCGGAGTATTTAACTGGCTTGAGAGAGCGGAGAACCATCTCGAGAAAGCCAAGGTCGAAAAAAAATCAAGCTTCGTGAAGGCTTCTGAAACAGAGTTCACAAGCATTCTCGAAAGAGCCAAGACACTCGCGGCTGATATGGTGGAGTTCGAGAGGAACTTCAAACGAGGATATCAGTAGTTATATGCTCAGAAAATGATAAATGCCAAAAATAAGAACAGTAACGATCCCAGCACAAGGAGTAATACGAATGCAGCATTGTCGCAATTCGGGATTATCGATCAAAGCAATAACAATAACAATTAAAGATCTGAGGAAAACAGCCGACAGACAGTAAATAACTTAAAGAGCGAAAATAATAGTTCGATTAGTAAAAACATTAGCAATAACAACTAAAATGCTGTCGAAAATGCACTCAGGCAACAACTCAGGAAAATAGTCATCCCGAAGCCCATGAATTTCCAGAAACTCGACCCAACTATTCTCAAAACTCTAACCAACGAGCCGGCGAGGCTGAAGTGGCTGCAACAGAAAACAGTTGAGATGATCCGAGGCATCAATGCTGAGAAATAGCGTGAAATCAAAATCTTAGACATCTATAACCGCAACAAAATTGTGATAGCAGATATAGATTCAGTGTCTGAAGAGGCCATCAAAGAACTGGAAGCCGAGATACTAAATCTAAAGGAAGAGGTCGACTCGCTCAAACAGCAATTAGTGAGGAGGAAGGACGAGCACGACATACTGGCACAAAGGTTGGTTCAGGAGATATGCAAAGAGCCCATCAATCGCGGAGATAAGGTTTTCGAAAACAAAGACTGTACTGTGATGATACTGGCGAAGAATCCGAAGAAGAAAAGAGCGTCGATGAGGGTGAATATAAAAGAGGTGGATACAAAAGGGCTATTAGGGATTATCTATACACAACAGGAGAGAATTGCCGATATGGTGGAACAACGCAGAGCTTATTACTTATAGACCAGAGATTAATGATAGTAAAAAAGATGTTTTTGGGGAATTAACTTTGTTATCTTACAAAATGTAAATATATATATCTTTTATATACGTTGATTCAATAACTTTGTTTTATAGCCTTATATTTTTTGAGAAGCCTCTATTTATATAAAATACATATTTTTATGAATTCATGGTTAATATCTTTACAAGCTGATCAAAGTCCGAGTAAATAATTATTTTTGCCAAGCATGCTGGTCAAGCCTTCGAGTATTAAGACTGCGATTTACCTCTGTTAGAGACACCGCAAAGCTACCGCATTGCAATAATCCTATTTGTTGAACTACTTTACTTTGATTTAGGATCCTTTGCTTATGAATTCTACCAATTTACCATCGACGATCTCCGAAAATGTTAGGTTCAGTTATTTTACCTGCAATACATATATAATAAATATAAATATTGGAAAATACAAGATGGACAATAAGATTTACTAAAATATTTTTACATTGGGATTGTTCAGAATACTAGTTATCCTTTAATAAACAGGTTGGGAAATGGAACGAAGGAGATCCCATTCGAGTTTCTTTTTCGAAAGGTAGCTCTAGAGTTCTGGATTGAATTTGACGCTATTCTTATTGTCTTTCAGCAAGTTATTACCAAGCAGCATTCCCAATATCCTGTACTCTTTGGCTTACTGCTCAGACACATTTTGTTTTGGCACATATAGTATGCTATTGTTGTTGCTAGTTTTACTGTTGGTAGTCTTGTTATTACTGCTTTTAGTTCCTTTTTCTGAGAGTAACAATTTGCTGGACAACATCTTTTTGACCTGCATCTCGATTGCTGAGCTATCAGATATCGGTTTTTTAGCAGAAATTAGGTTGAATGCTGTACTTTCGCTTTCCCCATATTGCAGCGAAAAGTTCACGATGCTTTCAATTTCGATGGTCACTACATTCTTAATGTTTTATGGTTTTTGAGACCCAATAGCAGTATAGTCTTCACTGACTTCAGCAACTGCCTTCTCCCAAGCCTATAAATAATTTGGGAGTCTCACCTCCTGTTCCACTAAGAGATTGGAATTGTACCGATGATGGTAAACGAAATCTGAAAGGACGGGAACTCCTCGGAAAAGTAAACAGAGTTTCTTGAACAGAGGGACAATATTAAATGTTTCAAAAAATTCCGGAGATGCTTTAAGGGTGATGAGGGTGGCAAATAGTTCAGCATGTCTTCGGAGCATTTAGCCCAGACTCGCCTTGTGCGATAATTCGTTCAGCCCTGGAAGAAAGCTGCGTTTATTAGCTATGCTTTCTGTTTCGTACTCGGCCAGACAGTCAGCCACGATCTCTTTATTTTTTTAGTATTTGAAATACAAGCTGTGTCTGCTTTCACTGTCCAGTATGGCGAGCCTTTGTTCAACAATAGTTACGTAAAATTCCCAATTCTGTCTAAATAATCTGAATATCTTCACGAAATCCTCGTCTGAGTCTGTGTTGGAAGTAAGTTTAACTAGTTCGTGGAAGGTTAGGATTTTGCTGGAAATGTTGAGTTTGGACATGCCTTCAATGAGGCTTCCTAAGTAACAGCGCAAGTTCTAGGGATTGCAATGGATGAGATAAGAGAGAGGGGAAGTGGCAGGGAGACCCAGCTGAATGAGGTTGATGGTCGGAAGCTCAAGAGTCACATCGTAAAGTACTGTCTGAGGACCATTTTTAATCGAAGCAGCTAATAGATTATTGAAGAAATCGGGCAATGCTTGTGATAAGGGTGAAGTTGAAAGTATCTTTAGAAGTAGTTGGTTGATCAGAGATCCTTTCCCATTTGAGAGTAAGAGTGCCCTGAGCACATCCAACTCAGCAGACATGGGTAGATCTGTTGGCTTGAGGCTCAACACCCTCGAGTACGATACAGTCAGCAATAGAGTAAGCAATAACTCGATCGTCGCTGGCTAATCCGACTGTTTGCCTATATTTTGGAAAATTTAGGCAGATTTATTTCCATTAACCAATAAGGCACATATTAGTAGTGTTAGGGTATATGAGTTCGATTTATTTTTAGTTGCAAATTTAAGGGTAGTAATACCTTCAGGGTGGTTTAGATAGTTATCCAGCAATGCAATGAGTTGTTTGAGGGTAAGCTGTGGATAGAAGTAGTGTTGCAATGCAGGATTGGCGGGGTTGATCTTGAGTTGTAAAGCCATGATATCGTTAGCAAGGAGGGAGCTGATAGCGGGGTGGTCTAGCACTATGGGCGTTGTTGGCTTTGATCTGAATTTATTACTATTTTCTTTGAAAGCAAGTGGTGTGTTAGTTTTTTTAATCTTTAGCTTTTCCCAATGGATTGCAGTCAGGGACCCTTTTTAGTTTGGTGACAATGAAAAGGACAGTTCGATTTTTTATTTATCGTTATTTGGAGTATCATTCGTTGGAGCTACTT
>JAHDVE020008274.1:0-148492 GCA_022606495.2 Halesus radiatus
GCGCCATTAACGTCAACCCTTCATAATGTTATAATCCCTGCCATTGGCTTAAATCAATCGTAAATTCTTTGTGCATTTCGGCGTTTTCAAATAAATGCATTATTTTAGAAAACCAATTAAGTAAACTCATTATCGATTTGTTACGCAAGCCATTGAGCTTAACTCTATGAAATTTCCCACAATCCAGGATACTAGAATACTATATAAACGGGAACAAGCCGTTCCTCTCAGTTCACATTTTAACATCTCGAAGTACAGTCTCCACGCTGTCCTTCTTCATTATTGTCATTGTCTATTTTATATTGTACTTATAAGTTAATTAATCAAATATTACAAGTCTTCTTTAAATAAATATATATCGTATAAAATATATAAGTTATTATTCTACGGAACTTCCACCTTCTACTACTACTACCTCAACACATAACTATCTACAACCATCTGCAGATCTTCAATACATTACATCTGCAGATATATTCAGACACACACTACTACCCATACGAAGAGATCTTGATCATTACTCGTCGCGCAAGAGTTGAATAATTATTTACTGCGTCCTCAACCGAGGGTCGTAGCAAATTGGTGTCAGAAGCGGGATAGCAGATTGATTACATTCTTCATCAAAAAGGAACTTCTGTGACGACGGAAGACTCCATCTTCATCAGGACAACGACGACAAGTCTGGCGGATATTCTCCTCGGAGAAATCTTTCCTCGGAAAGCAGGGACGGCTCAACCTGAAGTCAACCTCACAACATCGACGTAACCTGGAGAAGAGAAGAAACCGGCAACAACGTAGATCGCGGGAAGCCTCGAGCGACAAACAACATCTACGGTGAACTTCAGTTCTTCAAGCAGCCAAGGATCCAATCGTGTCAACTCCGACGACGAACATCAAGAACTTCACTTCACTTCACTGCAGTATGAATTGGCACCTCGTCCTTCTTCTACTGTGAGTACATAAAAATTTTTGTCCAATAGAATTTTATCCTATTCTTTCCCAATCCTTTCAACTTTGACAATTAGTGTATTTTCTTCACACTATATACACCGTGAACCGTGTATTAGTGAATATCTAAATTTATTTACTTTTAAAGTAAATACTCTTATTCTTTTACAACGCGTAATAATAAATTTAACAATTTCAAATATTACATTTTATTAAAATTCATTCAATAAATCCTCGTAAAATTAAAATTCATTCAATTAATTCGCGTAAAGTTAAAAATTCATTTAATAAATTCGCGTAAAATTAAAAATTAATTCAATTAATTCGCGTAAAGTTAGAAAATTCATTAAATTAATTCTCGTAAAATTAAATTTCATTTTCTTTAATAAAAAATACAAAAAATCATTTCAAAATGAATGACACACCAACTACTTCTTCCTCGTACGAAACAATTTTACCATTACCTATTTTATTTAAATTTATTAAACCTTACGATGGAAATAGAGATAAACTCTGTGCATTTTTAACTAATTGTGATAGAGCTGTGGCGCTAGCTGCACCTAATCAACAAAATACCTTACTGTTATTCATTTTAACTTCATTGGAAGGCCAAGCAGAAGTTATCTGTGCCAACCATGTTACCAATAGTTGGTCTGATTTAAAAGATCTCTTGAAAAGATCATTTGGTGAGCGTAAACATTATGCACACTTATTACTTGAGTTACAAAATTGTAAACAATTTCACAACGAAAGCGTATCTCAATATATTTTACGAATTGAAAATTGCATTAAAAACCTTCGAGTATCAATTAACCAAAATAATAAAGATCCTTTAGAAATGTTAGGCAGAACAGCCAGCATACAAGAACTTGGTATGCAAACATTTATGTACGGAACAAACCCATCTATCGCAACGATATTGCGATCGCGTAATCCGAAAGACATTAACGAAGCTTTCACAATTTCCTTAGAAGAAGAAAGAATAAATAAACTCTTGAATTCTTCTAAAAACAGTCATAATAATATAAAAACATGTACGATATGTGGAAAATCGGGACATAATAATTATAACTGTTATAAAAATAAAAATCATAATAATAACTCTAACTTCGATAAACGAAAAGTTATGTTCGTAAAAAATAATAATTTTAACAAATCTTATAACCCAAATTCGGGACCAAGTTATAATAATAACTATAATAAAACATTTAGTCCAAATTCGGGACAAAATTATAATAATAAAATGTGCAGGTATTGTAAAAAACCTGGCCACTTAATAGAGGATTGCAGAATATTAAAATTAAAAAATGAAAATCCAAATCCTAACATCTCTGCAACTCCCAATTCGTCTTCCCTACCAAGGAAAAATGATTCTAAAATAAATCATTTAAACTCCAGATCTGCAGTAGATCCGCGAGCCGATCTATTGTAAGTCACGAGCTAGGCTCAGGAGTATTCAAACGTTCCATATTAACATCTAATAAAATTAAAAATGAAAAAATTAATAAAATTATTAATTATTCGCCATCTCAATCTGATACGTTGCGTCATGTGATTTTTCAAATACCTTCAAATGGTACTATTATTAAAAGACATTTTCTTGTCGACACAGGAGCAGCCGTATCCCTCATCAAGACTCACTGTCTTGGCGAAGGTCCTTCCGTAAATTCGGGCAAAATTATAGAGATAAATGGCATAAGTAGATCGAAAACTTCGATTGAATCTAATGGAATTGTTCTAATTAAATTAAGTTTCTGTTATGAAACTATTATTCATGAATTCCACGTGATGGATAGTGAATTTTTAAAACTTGGATACGATGGAATTTTGGGGAACGACTTTTTTGAAAGCAAAAATGCTAAAATCGACTATAAAAATAATGTACTACGAATAAACGATTCTAGTATAAAATTACATATTTCTGATCCTAATGAGCATTTGACTCCTATATATACCTTATCTCCTAGATCAGAAACTCTTATAAAGGTTGATATTTTAAACCCTGAAATTAAAGAAGGGATAATTGATGTAAAAATACCTATCGAAGGTGTATATTTAGCTAATGCTATAACTGAAGTAAATGCGAATAATAAATCGTATTGTACTATATTAAATTCAACAGACGAATATGTTGATATAAATTATATTAAAATCTATTTAGATCCTATTCCAGAAAATGTTTACCATTTTAATCAAAATTCTAATGAAGATGGTAAAAAACGTAAAAAATTAATTCGCGATCAAATTTGTATCGATCATCTAAACTCTGAAGAAATAAACTCTTTATTAGATATTTGTGACGATTATAATTCAATATTTTATCTCGAAGGCGACAAACTTACGGCAACCGATGCTATTAAACATCGAATAATAACAAATACTGAAAGTCCAGTTCATTCAAAAAATTATAGATACCCCGAAATACATAAAGAAGAAGTTAACAAACAAATAGACAAAATGTTACAAGACGGTATTATCCAACCTAGTGTTTCACCATGGTCAGCTCCTATATGGGTTGTACCAAAGAAAAATGACTCCTCAGGAAAACCTAAATGGAGAATAGTCGTAGACTATCGCAAGCTCAATGACGTATCTGCGGGCGACGCTTTTCCTTTACCTCACATTGTCGATATTTTAGATCAATTAGGTCATTGTCGATATTTCACAACACTAGATCTTGTAAGTGGATTTCATCAAATTCCTATGCATGAAGATGATATTCCAAAAACTGCTTTTTCAACTCCCAATGGACATTATGAATATACCCGAATGCCTTTTGGCCTGAAGACGGCTCCAGCGACTTTTCAAAGACTGATGAATAACGCATTAATTGGATTACAAGGATTATATTGTTTCGTTTATTTAGACGACATCGTCATATATGCAAATTCTATAGAAGATCACGAGAAAAAACTTACAGCTATATTTCAAAGACTTGCTGACAATAACTTAAAAATTCAACCAGATAAGTGCCATTTCATGAGAAAAGAAGTTACTTATCTAGGTCATTTAATTTCTAACGAAGGTGTTACTCCTAATCCAGATAAAATCAAAGCAGTCTCTGAATTTCCTATTCCCAGGAATCCTAAAGAAATTAAATCATTCTTAGGTTTAGCTGGTTATTACCGAAGATTCATTGAAAACTTCAGTAAAATTACAAAACCCTTAACTAGTCTCTTAAAGAAAGACATAAAATATAATTGGAAAACCTAACAGCAAAATGCTTTCGATACTTTAAAAGAAAAATTAACTTCCTATCCTATCTTACAATACCCTGATTTCACGAAAGAATTCGTTCTAACTACTGACGCCTCAAATTATGCAATAGGTGCAATTTTGAGTCAAGGAAAAATTGGAGAAGATTTACCAATATCTTATGCGTCCAGAACTTTAAATAATGCAGAAGGTAATTACAGTACCTCTGAAAAAGAACTTTTAGCCATTGTTTGGGCTGTTGGACACTTCCGTCCATATATTTTTGGAAGAAAATTTAAAATTTATACTGATCATAGACCACTAAAATGGTTAATGAATGTTACCAATCCCAGTAGCAAACTGTTACGCTGGCGATTAAAATTAGAAGAATACGAATACGAAATTGAATACAAACCAGGTAGAATTAATTCTAATGCCGATTGTTTGTCTCGTATTCCTATAAATATGATAACCGAAGAGGAAAATTCACCCTCTCCAGATATTAACGAACTCTTAAATGAACCATGTTTCGACGAAATAAATGTCGATGATTTAGAAACTTGTCTAAATAATTTATCAACGAATAACTTAGAAATAGAAAATAATTTTGATGATAGTACATCACCTCTAGAAGATAATAATACTAATAACGACACTTACGAAAATTATTTAAGATTTTATTCAAATAATAATGAACCAAATATATTTAGTTTTAATGAACTCGATTTATTCTTTATTAATAATATGTCTAAAAATTTGGCATATCCAACTTCAACTGATCTAGATGATCAAAACCCTTTCTGTGCTGAAATATTATTAAACTGTTCAGACACTGATGAACTTTTAGAATCACCAAAAACTTTATATAGTATACATGAATCCAAATCTTTAGATAATAAAAAATCTTACTTTCATTGCTTTACTAAAACTCATTATTTCGACAAAGCAACTCCTAAAGATATTTTCTTAACACTAAAAAACTTGAGGTCTAAACTCATTGAAAAACATGTAACTGAAATTACGTTACCAAACTTTGTAAACCCTTTTGATTCTATTCCTTTTATAAAAATTAAAGAAATCATCCAATATCTTTTAGAAATTTAAAAATTAAAATCAACATTCACCACAATAAAATTATAAACCCTTCAATTTCACAAATTCCCGTAATTTTAAAGGAATGTCACGATAGCCCTATGGCCGGACATCCAGGTTTCTTCAGAACCTATAGTCGGATCAAAGAAAGATACCGATGGGAAAAAATGAAAGATGATATAGAAAATTATGTTAAAAATTGTATCCACTGTCAGAAAAATAAAACTGATAGACGAGCATACAAAGCTCCAATGGAAATAACGACGACTTCCACGGAAGCTTTCGAAAGAATCGCGGTCGACATAGTCGGACCACTTAGCGAAACTGCTTCATCTAATAAGTACATCGTCACCTTCCAAGACGACCTTACTAAATTCTCTCAAGCCTATGCGGTTAGCTCTACAGAAACAGAAACTGTTGCTGATTGTTTAGTTAAATTCTTTTCTCACTACGGAATACCTAAGTCAATCCTCACGGATCAAGGTGTTCAATTCACAAACCATTTAATGAAACATCTTACAAAACTATTTAAATTAAAACATTTAAAAACAACTGTGTATCACCCACAAACAAATGGAGCATTGGAACGCTCTCATTCTACTTTAAAAGATTACCTTACACATTATATAGATAGCGACCAAACAAATTGGGACGACTATATTCCTTTAGCTATGTTTTCATATAATACAAGTACACATTGTACAACTAAATTTACTCCATATGAACTTGTCTTTGGATATCTTGCCAAGCTCTTTGGAAAACCCAGATTCAAATCCAACATATGAAAGTTACCTTAATCAATTAAAATATAAATTCGCTATTACTAGATCACTTGCCCGTGAAAGAATCGGACATGCTAAAGAAACTTCAAAAAAAATATTACGATAGAAACGTATCAAATAATACTTATAAAATTAATGACTTAGTTTTAATTAAAAATACTAATAAACCTAAATCTTTAAGTAAAAAAACTTACTCCTAATTGGAAAGGACCGTACAAGATTGTACAGGTTCATGATAATCAAAATGTTACTATTAAATTGGAAAATAATTCACTAAAAAGATTCCATGTAAACAGAATTAAGCCATATCGAGCTTCTTCTCCTGTTCCAGGTCCTTCAAGACAATTTTAACTTTTTCACAAGACGTCCAACCAATAACCACTGGAAACGGACTCTTCTTTGATCAAATTGGAAAACTGAAAGTATATAATGACGATTGGAAAGTTATTACTTACCTTAATATCAGTACCTTCCCTAGACAATTGCAAATTTTAGATGATAATTATGCTTTAACTAAAAGCACATGTTCAAAATACTTATCATACGTACCTAACGACAATTGCAAAGATCTTTTAAAACCAGTTTTTAACATTATAAAGAAATGTAAAGTTAAACACGAATCAATAACACACCTTGTTTCCAACCAACGCGCAAAACGCGGTTTAATCGATGGTGTTGGAAAAATATTCAAAGCTGTTTTCGGAACTCTAGATTCCGAAGATGCCCAATATTATGATGATGCGATTGAACGCGTCATGTCAGACGATAAAGAAATTTATAATCTCATGAAAGATCAATTACAAGTCACAAATCAACTCTTACAAATTTCAATATTACCCTTGCTAAACTTAACTATGACGAATATACTATGAATAAAAATATTATAAAAATAAATAATTACTTCAAGGAAGATCACGATAAAATGAACATGCAAGAAATTAAAAACATTCTTACTTCACAAACAAACTCTCTATTCGAAACAACGGAATACTTTTATGAACAAATTGATTCTTTAATCAATGCTATTTTATTTTCTAAACAAGGAATTTTACATCCAGATATAATTACTCCTCAACAACTCTATTTCGAACTTAGCTCTAATATTAAAAATTTACCAAGCGGAAAAGAATTCCCTTTATCTTTAAAACTTGAAAATATTCATTCTTTAATCGATGTATCAGATTTAATTGCATATTATATTGATGGTAAACTTATCTTCATAACGAAGTTACCTTTAGTCACATCGCAAGAATATAACCTTTTTCATGTAGTACCTCTACCTGTTCCAAACATTGACATCCCAAATACCTTTTCCTTAATTATTCCTAAGCATAAATACTTAGCTATTACAAAGGACAAATCTTTTATGTGTATCTTGATAATTTTAAGAATAATTGTAAAACTATTACTAATGAAAATTTTATATGTAAGGATCTAGATGTGTTATCCACTTTCTCCGATCCAATATGCGAGACGATTTTATTGTCTGCTTATGTTAATGAAATACCAAATGAATGTTTCAGTAGAATCATTAAAGGCAACATACTTTTATGGCAGCCTATTAGAAATAATAAATGGATTTTTACTTATTCTCATCCTTCTAAAATAACTATCGATTGCAAAGATAGAAACAATATCTTTGATATTAAACTATTCCAAACTGGAATATTAACTTTAAATTCAAGTTGTAGAGCCTATGCAGGACTCACACAATTGATTACTAAAAGTAATATCATTACTGAATATGTTAACCCTGTTTCAACTTTAAATATTGTTGATGACAATTGTTGCAATATGAAAAAATATAATGAAACTCTTAATGAACTTGATCCCATAAATTTAATAAACTTGCAACATGATGACCTAAATTTGGCATCACATAAAATCGATCAATTTAACGATGAATTAAAATCATATAATTCAAAACCTCTTATAGTTAAACATTCATCAATGTTTCAAATTATTATTTGTACATTGTCTACCTTTCTAAATATTTTTGTAATTTACAAACTATTGAAATGTTGTAGATTCTTTAGAATATTGAATTCTTATTTTCCAAATGATGATGATAATAAATGTTGTGTCAAGATTTATAATCAATGCAATAATCCTAGACGATCCACTACAAGGATCCAACCAACGATGACGTTCAGAAATTTGAATGATCACGAAAATGAAGATGTACCTCTTCAAGTTCTATCTTCTAACGAAAATAATTTAAAATATAATTACAGCAACTAAAGCTTAAAAAATCGTTGCTTTCATTTTATGGGGGGAGATATGTTATATTCCCAGCCCTTGCTATAAATCAAGCGCCATTAACGTCAACCCTTCATAATGTTATAATCCCTGCCATTGGCTTAAATCAAGCGTAAATTCTTTGTGCATTTCGGCGTTTTCAAATAAATGCATTATTTTAGAAAACCAATTAAGTAAACTCATTATCGATTTGTTACGCAAGCCATTGAGCTTAACTCTATGAAATTTCCCACAATCCGGGATACTAGAATACTATATAAACGGGAACAAGCCGTTCCTCTCAGTTCACATTTTAACATCTCGAAGTACAGTCTCCACGCTGTCCTTCTTCACTATTGTCATTGTCTATTTTATATTGTACTTATAAGTTAATCAAATATTATAAGTCTTCTATAAATAAATATATATCGTATAAAATATATAAGTTGTTATTCTACGGAACTTCCACCTTCTACTACTACTACCTCAACACATAACTATCTACAACCATCTGCAGATCTTCAATACATTACATCTGCAGATATATTCAGACACACACTACTACCCATACGAAGAGATCTTGATCATTACTCGCCGCGCAAGAGTTGAATAATTATTTACTGCGTCCTCAACCGAGGGTCGTAGCAATAGTTTAATTTTATGCATTTTGTAAAACGATCCTCTACTTTGGTTTCAAGGCAAGTTACTTCTGTTAATATATGAATTTTAGTCAAATGTTTTACAATGGAAATAATGTCAGCATTTGATTAAGATGCTAAAACAGGTCTGCTTGTTAATGTTTCAGTTTTATTAAAATATTTTACAGTGAACATAATACTGCAGATGCTGATTTCAATGCTCGGTCAAGTCAACAGTTGCTAATCAATCAGTCACAATGCAATTAAAAGTATACTAATGTTTGCAAAAAATCATAAATTTCGATGATCAGAATGCAGAATTGCTAGTAAAAAACGCTGAGGGTGTTTTAGAGATTTGTAATAAAACAAGACAAATTTATAAATGAGCAAATATCTCTAGACTATACTGACTTCAATAGCATTTAAACAAAAAGCTGTGAATTTTTCATAGATATAACACGTTGAATAACTGAACCACGCGTGTTATTTATATGTTTCGGAGCGTACTTACCGATTTTTTTCTATCGGGGAAATTTGATATACATTATATTTATTACTTTTTCAACTTGACAGCTGAATAGAGATTATCTTAAAATATGGCATATTTATTTTTTTAAGTGCATAAAAACTTCAAGGTTTCAAGGTAAGATTGAAATGTGTGTGCACTATTTAGCGCACTTTTTGTTTTCTTGGTCCAATGGAATTGAAGAACAATAATATGCCAAAAGTTTTGAAGTAAGATTTTCCCCTTTTTCAAGAGTGAGGGGTACCATGAACCATCGCCATGCAAAAATATGAAAACTGATCATAAAAATAACAGTTCGTGTATGCACCACCCTGGAACAAAATGCCAGCAAATTAGTTCCGCAATAAACACTGCTGTGTCTGCATAAATTAATTGAAATCCACGGAAATCGATCTCATGACCTCCGCATCGGATAACCGGCGTGTTTCCTTTAGTCCGGGAAACGCTTTTTACATAGGAAGTAATTTGCCTAACGAAATTCTGATAACAAACATAATATAATTACTATTACGAGTACAAATCTTACAATAAAACCATTCATAAATTTCTTACAACTTGTTCAGGGTCATTCTTATTATATTATATCTACATTTGAAGTATGACTTGTGGCAAATTACATATTTAAATTACAAGATTTTTTTTTTAATATTATTATGTAGTCATCGATATATAAAATACTGTAACCAGACGGCACAGTGATAAATTGACACACTCTTGAAGAAGCATGAAAAATGATGAGAAAAAAAACTTGTTGGTTAAAGTTAGGTTAGGTTTTGTCGTACTTTTAATGACTTTTCATAAGTGTGCCGATTCATCACTGTGCCAAATTGTCATTTTATTTTTTTATTTTTTATTTGCGACCATGTAAAAAGAGACATTTATTTCTGTTATTTAAATCTATATTAAATGAGACTGAAGAGAACCTAACGTGATTTACTTATTATAAGGTACGTTTTGTCTTGCTTTTCATGAAAGAGAAACGTCAAATGTAGGTCAATGAAAGTGGGCGGACACTATTTTATTTTCCATGAAAGTGTGCGGGCACTATTATATAGTCTATGAAAGTGGGCGGGCACCTCCATAGACAATTTAGGATAAAAATGCTCGGAAACGGGCAAACAGAGCGAATGCTCAACAAAACACTTGGCTGATCGTTACCTCAGATTGATCAATCGAAAAGTTGGGAAGAGCGGCCGTAAATTGTGTTATTCTCAAAAGGAAGTACTAGATTGATAAAAATTAACAATCGTAACTAGCTCTCAATAGCTCAATTGATAGAGGCACCTGTCCCGGTAAGACTGGATGATCTGGATTCGAATCCCAGTCGCGATAGTTACATTTTGTATTTTCTGTATACCATCTATTTCATATTTTCAATAAGAATTGTCGAAATTATCTTCTTCAATAATTAAAATGAGGTTTATAAACTTCAATAATTTAATCCCAATAAACTGAATACTTACATAATTTTTGGTCGATGATTATAAATATAAAAATTTAATATTATCAATACGTCAGTCTGATCTAAGTGGTTACTGCTGTGACACATCTTGGGATTATCGCATCCCCAATTGGAGCATGCTGTGAGGTTGACGAGAGTGGTGAGGGGAAAAAGAAGGGGAAGAGAAAGGTTTGGAAGTACCTTGATATTCAGATCTGATCTCCAAACAAGTCTAAAGCCATTTGAAGCAACGTTTTGATTCTGAATTATGGTTTTTCACTTAGAGTATGGAGGTATTTTAGAAATCAAGTTATTTAGGATTAGGTGTTGATGGATTCCTATAAGTTGAGTGTTTTTACATTTAATAAAGGATTAATCAAAGGAGAGTGTGTTATGGTCTGTAATTAATGAAGCGGCACACCAATGGTTAACAAGAGTTGATTTATTTGTATAACGGTTATAAAAGCTTATAATTAAAAATAAAAACAAGAACAAAGGGAGACAAACTAATCTAGCCGAACAACAAGAAGAGAATAATGCTATTAGGGAAAATTGATATAGCAGGGATGGTCAGGTCTTTTTGATCGATGACGGACCTATATGTTGTACAATTTCATGTTCAAACGAGTCAAAACTACTCGACGGTCCATCTCTTAAAATCCGTTAGATCACTCTTCTCTTTTTTACTAATGAAATACATATACATATATATATTTATTTTATGTTTTTTTTTAATATGTATAAAATATCTAATTAAATAATTAAAAATGTACTTTGTTTACACCACTTCTATAAAAATAAATAAATATCTCTACATGTGCAATGCTATCGAAACATGTAGAGATATTTATTTATTTTTATAAAAGTGGTGTAAACAAAGTACATTTTTAATTATTTAATTAATAATAACGCCACAAAGGTACCAATCGTTTGAAGAAATTATATAAAATGTCTGTTTTCAAAATACATATTTTAATTATCAAACTACTCGCTCCTAGAAAAAAAGTTTGGTCACCACTGTTATATAAGAACTGTAGATGTCACTAGTGTTGCCGTTCATCGGGTCTTAGACAGATGTCAAAATAGTCAATGTTAGTGACCATTTCAGCAAGTAGAAGCAGGTAGCTACTTTTTCAACCACTCTGGAACGTGCCCCAAATGTATTATCGTATATAATATTTTATATTAATTAAATCTGAAATAAAGCATATTAAATAAATCTGATTTATTCAGGATTCGAACCCGCCACCTCTAGATCCGTAGTCGAAGATCTCAACCGCTCGACCACGAAGGTCGTGGAATGTTCGATATGAATGTTTAATTTACAATTAATTTATTGTTAAGTACCTTGTAGTTAATAGATTTCTCTGAAAATGGAGCATTCCTTTGATACGGAATTAAAATTATAGTCGGCCAGTCCTCCATAGAACATTGGACACCTGGTTGAAATTCCGAATCTGTCGCGAACCGTCTCACCTTGAAAGTTTGGCGAATAACTCACTGGTAGAAACACAAGGTTTGTGATAAAGTTTTATTCTGAGAATAATGATAAATACATTCCTTTATTCCTTATGGGTACAATGGTAGCCGATAGAATAACTTTAGATGATATGGAAAAATCGTCATAAAAAAACTATGACAAAATTTCACAAGTTTGCTCTGATGAAAAATTATATTAACCTGCCCTCTAGATGCACATCAAATTGTTGAAAAAAAAAACGATTATTTTTAAACTTTCACATTCATACATGCTCTTCTGTTGTTCTGTCTCTTGACATGACCCGATTCGAGAATTATTTGATTCACGTCTTCCGTGTCTTCCGCGGGTTGTGGTTAAACCATCAATCAATTAAATTCTCAGTATCTTATCGAAACGATGCTTGAAATGGGGATATGTGTGTTTGGTGCCCAGATCTGAATAACCTGGAGCTTTTTCTAAACGTTTTCCGATGCTTTCATATAGCACCAACATTTGAGAATGGAAGATTTTACTCTTAGACAAGCAGTCGTATCATATTTTGGAAATGATTAACTTCGTGATGAAAGATCCACATTGATAACCCTGTAACTTTATGTAGGTAGATCTGTATTCAATGTTAGTGTGTTAAAACTACTTTTTTTTTTTTTAAATAAAATTTTAAGTAAATCAAATTTAATAATGTTATTATTAAGTTCAGCGAGTATTTTAGATTTTTTTTGTAATTATTGTTACGGCTGTTTCGACGTTCAAAGCCAATTTCTAACAGTGGTTATATGATATGATAGTTATATATTTGCCCCCTCCCAATTTTTAATTAGACGGTGTTTAAAATGATTTATTACCGGTAAAACCGATTTATTTTGAAAATAATTGTGATAATTAAAAATTCTTTATTCTGTGAGGTAATATTATTAAAATCGATTTACTTAAAATTTTATTTATAAAAAAAAATGTGCCAAAATTGTTGTGTTATCAATAATAATAATAATCTTGTGATTTGTACAGCGAAAAGAAATTATTTTGATAAATAATTTTCATCGTCGCGCTTCATCCCATGCTCAGATATTTATAATCTCAAGTAAGTTCTAGATATGTGGGATACTGTACCTTGTCCAATATACCTAAGAGGCAGTAGTGATGTCATG
The DNA here is from genome assembly GCA_022606495.2 of Halesus radiatus. Lineage (NCBI taxonomy): Eukaryota > Metazoa > Arthropoda > Insecta > Trichoptera > Limnephilidae > Halesus > Halesus radiatus. The sequence goes on from JAHDVE020008274.1 coordinate 13,486, forward strand.
TTGTATCTAGTCCGATCTAGCCTTGCTCTAATGAACTAAAACCATTTCCGCTAGCAAACCAATGTGGCACCTGATAAAATAATGTTTAAACCGTAGCCTGTATGGATGTAGGACATACTTTATTATCAATAAGGACATTGGGCAGTGCTGTGCAACCTTTTTGACAAGAGGACCAATTTATTCATTACCCGAGAGAAAATCCAGTTGTCTAAATAAAGTACCCCTTTTAAGCACGTTCTTATTATAATCATATTATTTCATTAGAATTAAGTTAGAAGTAATTGAGAATTTTTGAAATCCGATAAAATACATTTTTTTCATCTAAAATATTTAAATTAGTGCCATCTGTTTCGTTTACCCTTAATTAAGCCGCTAATGGCGGTGAGGTGTAGTATCACATTTAGGTTGTCATTCTATCTGTACGATGAGCTCCCGGACGGTACTAATGACGTCAGAACTGATCCGGAATATTCAGATACTGTGCTTATTTAATAATTTTCCCAGATCGGCTTCAGTGATGTACAAAACAACAGCACATGCAATGCAGGAAGTATCAAACCAATTCAGTAATAAATCCTTCCGCGAGGATAAAATATTAATTTATAATTGTATTTTCTCAAAAACCCTGTACGCATATCATAAAGTTTATCCCGTCGCAATAAATGTTGAATTGGGCTGAATGAGTCTCGCGGGGCACTGGTTGTGCATCACTGACATTGGGTAATAATTACCTACTATTTTGTTGGGTTGGAATGAGGATATATTAATATTTTTATAATGATACATTAATTACATGCTTTCTAAGCCTGAAGACATAATGGCTAAAACTCATGCAACAAGAACATCAACACTTAAGTCTTATACTTGTTACTAATTAGGGCCCGGATTCTTTCCGAAAAACAGGGTTTCAACTTTATAGAAAAATATTTGTCTTTTTAAAATGTTATTTTTTATCAGTATGAGAAAGACTAAACCGTTTAGAACGTTTATAATTTAAAAATGAAAAGATTTACAGTATAGGTAGACCCGTTAACTAAGCTCAACTTAGTTTTTTTTTCGGGACTGGTCACCAAACATGCCATTACAAGTAAAATTTCGATTCTGAATGGTGATCCTTCACCAGTGCGGTACTGAGACACTGAGTATCTTCCACACTGGGTCGTGCTACAAATATGTTTTATATTAAATAAAATGTGTAATAATAATTAATTAACCCACGCTCGGGTCGGCCAAATCTGATGCGTCGAACAGACAGGTTGAACCCTCTCGTACGAATGCTGCAAAACTTGGGGACAGAGCTTTTTATGTGCTGGGTCCACATTCTGGGAATTACCTTCCATTTGGTCTGAGGTTAAAAGGCAATTTTGAAATCATTAAAATTTTAGTAAAAACATAACCTTTTTAAAAGGAACTACAAATTTTAATAAAATGTAAAGCGCCTTTATCGAAAGCGATTTTATTCACGAAACGATCCTATAGAAAAATTGACCATTTATTATTCAAAGAAATTTATTTGCGAAGGTCAGGATTGGAACCCACAACCTCTGGATTAGTTGCCAATGAGTTTAACCGCTCGGCCGCTGAGGTCGTAAAACACGACCCATTTCAAGAATTCATTAATTCGGAATGATGATTTTTCAGCAGGGCGAAATTGAGAGTAATTCTACCACACTGAAAAGTGGTGCAAAACACCTATATTAAATTTTATTGACCCTTCAGATCTGAATTAAAACTGGCAGTTGTTACACATATTTGAAAATTTTCGGTATATGGTAGTTATGTTTTTCAAAATTTAAAGTTTTTTTTATTATTATTAGTTTCCATATAATTATGACATAAGGTAAGGTATAAATATTAAAAATACATGTATATTGTAGAATTTTTTTTCATAGTCCTAATTATGATATTTTAAGGTAAGGTATAAATATTAAAAATACATGTATATTATAGAATTTTTTTCATAGTCCTAATTATGACATTTTAAGGTAAGGTATAAAAATTAAAAATACATGTATATTATAGAATTTTTTTCATAGTCCTCCTCATTAGGAGATCCTGTGCTGAGACGGACCAGGTTTTGCATAAGGGGTTTCAGCGACTTCTATATTTCAACTTCAAGGTTAGGGTAGGGTCTTTCCAGTAATTTCTATGACGTTTTTTGAGAATAGTAGTGAGTTCTTGTTCTGGTATTTCCTTAAGCCAAGTTTTGATGGACTTAATGCATTTATTGATTGAATTACTTTTTTTGATATTAAGTGGAAGTTTGTCATATAATTTTACAGCTAAAAATTCAGAGCTTCTCTGTCCAAAAGTAGTATTGTATTTACTGTGATAATTTGGAAAAAAACATACAAATTGACATTTCAACTTAGGTTTCCAATAAATTCTTATTTAAACATTAGTAATGTACAAAAAAATGGACATTCAAAGAATATGTAGTTATAGATAATGAGAACGAAATAGTTATAGGACCTGGGGTCGTTATAGTACTTAAAAGTTGTATTGAATACTTATCCATCACCCCGGGAAAGGGCAAGTCGGGTATTTAATCATAAAAATTAAACAAACACATTAAAAACTTGGGAGGATTTTTTTTAAATCAACGTTTTTTTTTAAATACGTTCGGTACAAAAGGGTTAAATGACATAATACGTGTGTATTTTTTGTTATTATTATTTTATATACATAAATAAAAAAGACATAACAGGATAACTAGGATATAAACAAATTGACGAAATACGCACGAAGAGCTTGTGATCATAATAAAATTAATAAAATTATTATCAAGGAGAAGGTTACAAAATGTATCAAAATAACATAAATATTATTATTTAGATAAAACACCATAAATATACAAACGACCACTTAAAAATAAAATGGAAGGTAATCTATATATTTTAATGAACTGCCGACAGAACGATAACAATTTAAAATATCTTCTAAATTCAAGGTAAAAATGTATTATTCTCAAATCGAAGTGTTATTTATGTGCATAATCGTAAATTGTTAAAAACAAGAAGTGTGCTAGTTGCACGCATTTTACATTAACTAAATTAAAGGCGAAGAATTTAACAAAATTTACTTGTGGTTTACTTAAATTTACTGCGAGCTAAGAGATGAACTGTGTGTCTATGCAAAGTACTTCAGTCTTAGTCTGCCAACGGACAGGGATCTCTACTTTGTCACTTTTCATTGTTTGATCACTATTTATATAAATAACAAAATATCGATATATATATACATATATATCAAAAAGTGATATTTATTTTATAATTGAAAAAGACTATTAAAATAAAGTTTAAATGAGGATAAAAAGCATCTTCCTAAAGCTACTTGAAATGATTTTTCACAAAAAACGGCGCTATACAAATCATCCAATTATTATTATTATTATTACTATTAGAGCAGTTAATTATTGGCAAGTGAAACTAAGTTGTTTTTTTCGAATGAGCAGTTTTAATCAATGGTAAAAGATTTCCACCATACCAAAGGCAATGATTTTGACAATGAGTTCCAAACAACGCGACTTGATGATGCCCAGGTTCTCAGTAAAGCGAGAAACACGGGAATATCCCGCAAACAATATCGGCAATTAGTGTCACAATATATATCGTGACATGTATCATGATATAAGTGTTACATAACTTTCGAACCCTGTTGTAATCTAATCATTGAACATTTGATTTAATTCTGTAATCTACAACCCTACGTCTGTTGATTAAATAACGTAACTCGATATTATTTACGTCTTTTGATAGATCAGCTTTTTTTATAACTTCTTAAATAATTTGAAAATACGATTGAAAATTTGTGTAGTAGAAAACCTTCCTTGAACCGAAAAAACAAATCGTAATGCAAGTGCCTCATTGTCGAAAATGTGCAATAAAATTGCTATTATTACATTGTTATCATTTTAACCGTCATTTCATACAAATGTAACAGCGGAAATTGAAAGGAAGGTTGAAATAAAATTAATTACGATCGTTATAAGTTACAAATCAAGAGCAATCAATTCAAAATAAATTAATTAATTACTTTGAAGCTTGATTTTCGGCCGTATGTTTTCTAATCGTGTCGTACTGGAAATAGATAATTACCTTGGGTTGAGTTTGATTATTTCACATTTACGCACATCCTGGCAAATTGGAACTGTTGATTATATATAAACATTTCAAAATGAGGTATAAATAAAACATGAAAAAAATAATGTTTACGAAAATAAAAAAAAACAAGGGTATAAAAAGGACAGTGTAAATCTAAAATAAAAAGGGTACAAAAATTACGATTAAAATCTGCGAAAAAGATTAGTACAAAAAATCATTTTTCATTTTTTAAGCATGTATCTCATTCTGAAATTTAGTTCACATATTATCTATCAACATTTTTATGATGTGCATATGGCCGCTAAAATTCGTTTAAAAGTAAACATGGATACGAGCGCACCATAGCATGAAATTTCCATTGAATCATCTGTCATCAACGCCGCAAGCAGAGTTCCCATCTTTAATCAAAATCATCACGATTTTCCTTGTCTTCTTCAATGTCGCCGATGACAATGGAGCAATTCAAAATGTGATAAAACCCGAGTTGAATCATTACATTTATTATATAGATACACTGCCACATGTCGCAACGTCTTGTCTGTACGGTGCTGCTAGAACAAGACGCAGTGCGTATTACGTGATGCGCGTTGTTCCCAGTGGCGACGTGTTGGAAAAAAAAAATTATTGAAAAAATGTCATCGGACAGCCTAACGACATCCAAATTTTTAATTTCTAATTTACTCAGAAAACGCTAGATAAAGTCTGTCGGATTTGTGCTGATCAGAGAGCAAATCATACATAGAGATACCCCAACACTCAAGGGGAAGAAACCAAAAAAAGAGGAGGTGGGCGAGCTAGGCCTGCGGCCAATTTAAGTAAAACGGCAACTAAGTAAAAAGGTTCAGTCTGTTAATAAAAACCTAATATTGAGTTCGAGCATTTATTTTGGCCATTTTTATAAATGTTTTCTAATTTGCTTACCGGGGTTAAAATCACGCGAAACATACGTAGACGGTAGTGAACCAAAACTTGTGCCAAAATGGATGTCACGTGATATTTGCCACCAGTCCTCGAAATCATACTTAGGGAAAGTCTATTAATTCTGACGTCAGTGGTGCTGATACACCTTGTATAAATAATAGCAGTGACGTGTTTCTCGTTCTGACATACAAAAAAAATAGGTTTAAAGGCCTATTCACATCTACCAGAGTACCGCACAAAATAGAAGAGTACAGACACGACAACATTAGTTGCTTACATTATCTATGAGCACATTCATATTACAGCGTACGTAGGGGTAACGTATCCGCGCATGCACGGGCCGGCACCGGCTGAGATTTGCGGCTAGAATATTTTGACGTTGCTGGTGGCTGCGCCTGCGCAATTAGTATGAACACATACCATTAGCACCGCCATCTTCGTTAATTGGCGGAATTAGACGCAGATATTGCTAAAACCGAGTAGATGGATGACGATAAAAAGATTGAATTGGTCAGGGAATTTAGGTTGTAAAATAATAATAAATATTGGAATATAAAACAGGTTGTGGCGGATGCTAACCGTCAGTTGACAGCCATATTCGCGTCTGTGCTGTGTCTGTCCTGTACTGTTCTGCACTGCGCGGTGCTGGTAGATGTGAATAAACCTTCATACGTACAGGATTTTTCAGGGCCAATATTTAATTAATTGAGGAAAAATGTACCTACAACATAATATATGTATTATAAATAAGAACATACTAAAGTATACATATATTCTTGAAGTGCAAGTGAACAATAGTGAGATTGTTAGAGTCGAGTGGGTTCAAGGAGAGGCTTTGAACTGGGAACCTTGTAGCGGTGAGTTGGGACGTGCCGCTCGCCCATTCGACTATCACAAAAACAAAGTATTGAAACGTTTTCGATGTTTTTTCGAGGCATTGTGAATGATGTTGCTAGAGTCAAGGAAGGCGTTTGAGAATAAGAGATTGCATGTTAGAGTTAAATAGTTGGTTGATTTAAAAAAATATATTATTGTGCTTCAATTGCGTAATTCAAAATGTTAAAATGCATAAGATAAAACAAGTTTTTTTTTTTATTTATTGAATACATTTGATACAAAATTATATAGAATTATCCCAACCATGTTGATATTGATAAATTATACATGCGTCGAGGATAAGTTGCAATACAGATGTGAATACATTATGGCCCAGTCAACATTAGTTTCTAACTAGGCAGTGCCTGCTTTAAGAAACCAATCATGCCGTGGAATGTTGTAGATTTTTTTTTGTTTATTACATAAATATTGTTACAGTTTTTGTAAGTTAGCATACAATGCCAATTTATAAGTTGTTTCAATACAAAGACAGTAAAGGTAAAACACTCAAATTGAATAGAAAAAAAAAATAAAAAGAGGGGATAAAAGAAGTAAGAACGAGAGAAAACTCGTAATAAATTAACAGATAACATTTTTTAAAAATATCTGAATTTGTCCTACCTAAATCTATTAGCCATTTAGCTATTTTGGACCGAAGGTTGACAATTCACTTAGTTTCAGATGTGAAGGGATTTTATTATATATTTTCGGTCCGAGGTACAAGAACACTTTTGAATAGATCGCAGTGCTGTTGGTTGGAACAAAAAGGTCATTTCTGGTCTTACCTCTAGTCTGATATTGGATGTTAGACTGTTTTCAATTTATTTTTATGGATTTTAAGTTAAAAACAATCGAAAATACGAAAATTAATATTAGTTTTTCCCGTTCGTGTAAATAAAATAGTTAAGTGTATATTTTACAATTATGAAAATAAATTTCTAAATATTTGATGTAATTTAATCATGAAAGATAATATTAATAAATCTCAAATGAAATATGAAACATAAAACGGTAACGGTCGCTTCTGAGAATCGAACCCAAGACCTCTGTCTTACCAGGACAATACTCTGCCACTAAGCTAATGAGACATAATAATTTTTCGTCATTTTTATCAATGTCATATTTCAATTTAAGAATTATAATTGACGATAATGAAACGTCACGTTGTCAAATCGTTCAGACTCCAAATTATGCGACCGTTACCTTTTAATTTTCTGGGTTTGTTTCTATTTCATTTGAGATTTGTTAATCTTCTTCAATGATTAAATATCACAGCGAGGTTTATAAGCTTCAATTCGCTATTCTAATAAATTGAATTTAATTTTATTATAAATTATTAGTATTACTATTCATTTTATCAGTAAAAAAACAACTGTCAGATCAGTCAGAGGTAAAGTAACAAGAAATGCTAACTAGAGTGATAGATATGTACTATCAGTATCGCCCTGATGAAAGACCACCATCCAGAATCGAAACGTAGGTGTATAGCTAGTTTGAAATGGCTTTATGCGTGTTTGCAGACCAGATCTGAATAGCCAGATACTTCCCAACCTTATTCCCCATCCCCTTCTCAACATCACTACTTTCAGCTTTAGAAAATACCTCAACCGGGGACGCCATAGTCCCACTGGCTCCGGAGAGTTGGGAGCAGTTTGGACCCTTGTTCGGTAGTCACATAAAAAAGCGGAAGTGAATAATATTAATATATATCAAATTTAATAAAAGATTTTTTTTATATTTCAACTTCAAATCTGGGTTAATAGTTAATGGGAAGATTTAAAAAATAATAATAAATGATGTCAAAAGCTTCTGAGGCTAGTTAAACGCTAGCCTCAATTCTACTGTACTTTCTTAAATTTATTAAAAATTAAATTATTTAGAATATTTAAATTATGATTTCATTCATCAAATGAACCGATTGATAAATGGCTACCGATTACCATGTCGAAACATGAAAAAGAAAGTTATAATTCGATGGCAAAAAAATTTTACACCAATTATTTTATCAATACGAACTATCAATGAACATTAATCAACCAGTTTTTTGCACATTTTTTTTGTTCATTCAATTTACTCACGTACTTGCCGCATAGACAAATTAGTATAATTTTTTTAATACACGAAAACATTGCTACCTACCTACCTACTTGCTTACTTACTTACTTATGGACCAATTATCTTCACATTATAAATGACTTCATCAATCTGTCGCAATTCAAATGATTCGAATTTGTTGTCGTTTTCGTACGTTTTAATTTGCAGTAGGATCGAATTTGGCGTGCATCCGTTAGCTTACCCGGGCTTGGGCTCTTTTGACTTGCGAAATCAAGTTCGAACGTTGCAATTCAATTCATTCTAATTATTAATGATAAAGATTTGTCCTCGTATGTATACATAGCTAAAAACACTGGAGATGCTCCTGTTTTTCGTTTTAATATGTGAATGCCGCACAAGAGTCTCAACTGCCCGGAACCAGTGAGATTATGGTATCCCAATTGGGGTATGTTGTATGTTCCCCTCACCACTCCCCCAGCCTCACAACAAGCCCCAATTGAGGATTTCATAGCCACTACGTCACCATTCCTTCACAAAATTCAGATATGAACGCCATATTTGAGCATTTTTTTAATGTATATAACTACAAAAATCAATTATTTATACGATAATTGGGTCATTTGAGGTCAAAGAAACGTATCTATTTTTCATGATTTGATTTATTGACCATTCGATTATGAATATATGAAAATTATATATATTAAGACGGAAAAAATTATAGAAATTCTTAAACTTTAATAGTTTAAGAACGTTTATGAAAGAAAAATAACTTATTTAATGTCATGGAAATATACCTGTACTCCTCTATAAAATAAATAATAATACATGTGAAATAATGTTTTTTTATCATAATAAAAAAAACATTTATGTTGGGGTGGCATCGATGATATTTCGATTTATATATTTGCGATACATAACTTAGGATCTTGGATTGGATATTAGAATTCTAAATACTTTAAATAAAAGCAGTTCAAAATTGTACTGCAACTTTATTTTGTTTTAGAAGAAAACTAAAATTTGATTACAAACATTTATTATGTATACAAAGTAAATCAAAACTTAAAAATTCGTAGTAGTAATAAAGTTACCAAAATGGACTTAATTTACTAATTAAGGTAGCGACTATCTCCGAACAGACGGGGGCAGTTGGGACTCTTGCGCGGTATTCAAATAAAAAAATTATCGATTGGGTTTTGATTTTTACAAAACAAAAGCCAATCGATAAAATTAACTCGAGAAATTGCTTTTAGTAATTTCTTCCAGTTATTTCCTTTACGAAAAATAAGCTAAAATCGGTAGGTATTTAAGTCCATTCGTAAAGTTGCATATCAAACACATACTTAATTATGTTTGTCTATATATCGTTATCATTAATTTGGAAAAGGTAACCTACCTTATACACAAATACCCTTATCAACATTTGGATGCACGGGAAATTGTTTTTTAGTGTGTTTAATAATTAAGGTTTCATTCGCATACAAAGTGAACTGATTATAACTTCAGTAATTACGGCATTTTAAGAGATGTTGTTTTTTGATAAGACATTGTAAAACGGTTCGTTTTCAGTCATTGAACAAGCGATTACAACCGATAAACGGTTGCTCCCTTTCTACTGTTACAAAGATACAGATCGCCGACATTGCAAAGAACGTAAGAGTATTTTAGATAGAGTCTACATACTTGCGAGCTCCAACATCATTATTTATTTGATTTTACGCCAAGCTGGGCTTTTACTTGGATTCTTGAACAGAATATAATGTAATGAGCTATCGAAAATAAAAAAAGTTCATTGCGTTTTTAAAACATAAAGTAACGTTAAACAATATTTTTAAAACGTTTAACGGTAACACAAAATGGAAAACTAAAACAATTTTATAACACCAAACATTAAAACTACATTATCCACGCTACAATAATTAATCGCAAGATTCATCACTGGTATAGGTGATGCTTTATTTTATAAATGGAGTCAGCAAATACATCAACAATGCCTCAAAATATCTTGCCCAGATAATGCAACCTATTGGTAGTGAGTGCGGTTGTGTACGTGTTGCAGAAAAATTACATGGAATTTAATAGTGGCGAAGATGGCAGGGCTGTCAATTAGGTGATAATGATTATAATACAACTAGGCCTGAAATAATTCTCGCGTGAGACAGCGTAATTAGATACAATCGATTCATCAAACTTACATAATTAACGTTGCCAATTGGAATTTTGAGATAGTAATTTATATACTTAATAAATGTGTGCTGAACCCGTTCTATTGTGCTAGTTTCTAGAGTGTACTTTATACAAAGGGGACCAAATTGGTCAATTATACTTCTAACTAATGAAGTGTATAGCGTTCTCGTACAATCTAAATACTTGAAATCAATAAGTTCTACAAAGGAAGCCAAGCATCTTTAAAGCCTTGTTAGTTCCCTTCTATATTCTACTTTACTTTATAATTTTTTCCAATTGTCAGCATGTTAATTTAATGCATATAATAAATCCATATGTTTACACTAGACTTCATACAAAGTAACTATATTCCATCGGTCACCATGCAACAGGCAGCCGCCTAGTATGGTGATCTAATGTATCTATTCCATGTAAATGTCTCCATTAAATATCATGTATTTTATAAATAAATAAAAGTTATATCGTTAATGTTATTATGCATAGTTATTTAGGAGTTGCTAATAGGAATTGTCAGAGAACCGAGTAAATGATAAAGTTGTCTTGTATGAGTGACAGGAACTTCAGAAATTAGTTGAGTGGTGTAATATCAAATACTGGAAGTAAGTTGCGAGAGACGGGAAGACTGATAAGGACTTTGACGGAAGAGTTAATGGAGGACTGAATGCAGTAGTGACCAGTAGCGGTTCGCTGCCTATCTCACTGGGAGTTCAATCGTAGATGAAAAAAGGAATCTATAAAACCTATGTTGGTCTCTTCCATAATAATTCAATTAATAATTCTTCCATAATAAACCAACAAGGTACAATTTGGCGATTCATGACTAATATAATGGCTAACGAATATAAAGTCGTAAATTTAAAAGAAAAATATTTTAAATACGAATCACAATTTATGTTTAATACAAAGGATAACATCTTCAGTATTTAACTTATTTTAATAACATCCTAAAATACATTGATCGCAGAAAAAAAATCTATTGATTTTGGCAAAATACTATTCCGTACAGATTTGGTGTTAACCAATTAACATAGTCGCTGCGCATCCGGGTGGCTAACAGATTCCTAAAGGTTTGCGCGCTTTCACAGTTTGCCACTGAAGCGCCACGAGTATGGGATTGTGCGATCTATTTCTTAGAACAGAAAATCCCATAGACGCTGAATTCAAACGAACGTATGGGACATTGCACATTGGACATTGAAAAGCGTGCTGTTTTAATTTCTAATAAAATTATATAGTTTAGTTTGCCGTATTATATTATTATCTTATTTTATGGGAGTTCAGTGCACAAGTCACTTTAGAGAAAACCGCCACTTTTAGTGACAAATAAAAAGTAATAAAAAGGCAAGGCTATCTGTCCACAGTGGATCTCTGATACCTGCCCTGATGTACGAGTATATATAGTGAGACATGGAACTGGTAGAGTAATGATGAAAGTAGACTGAATGCTGTAGAAATGAAATCCTCGAGGCCTATTTGTGGTAAAACCAACGACCAGTACGACCGTGTAATATGAATAAGATCAGGAAAGTTCCCCGACCCTGGTATAACGCATTTCGTGGCTTCTCAATTATTTGAGAGTTCGTATTGTTGCTGAATCCAGCTACATTTTTCAAGACTTTTTCCTTATCGTGTTCGGCAAATTTGCACCTTTGAAGTTTCAAATCTATTTTGGGGAAAAAATATACTGTAAAATGCGCCTTACGAAATAAGAGTCAAAATCGATCAGCCGTCGAATGATCGAAGTCATGCGAAAAAGACGTTAAAATAGTTTAATAATATTTGTGTCAAATATTTTTTTGTAAGTAGGTGGACAGGTTGTGTAGGTATCTATCTACCTGTGTTTTACATGTAAATCTACGGACAAGTACCCGCTTGGCCGAGATAATGTATTTTACATGGTGTTTGGCAATCGATAAAAAAAACTATCGTTAAGTTGTTGAAAATGGTGTTTAAAATATAAAGTTGTATATCATTAATTCAAACGAAAGTTTTAACTTAGAAATATACACTACTAGCCGATGTATACACGGCCTTGCTCGGGATTATAATACATTTGTGATTTGTAGAGAAAGGCCCGGCCACTTTCGAGATTAACACAAACGAGTCGTCCCTTGAATGCGAATTGCGCACACATGTACTTTTTTTGTGTAGAATACAGTGAATATTTGAAAATGATATCTGCGTCATTTTGCATACTTAGAATCTGCTTTTGACACGGAGGCCTTCTCGTGATATAGAATAACCACAGTTGAATGATATTTCATTTATTTATTTGAAAAAAAAACAATATTAATTACATACGACAAAATATTGCAGTGTAAGAATCAAAAATCGCAAGGAACATTTTGTCCAGTTATTTTAAAAAATTAACAATTATGTGACCTCGACTACCAAACCCCCCGTACAACCTGTCTCTCTGGGAACCGGTTATTCACGTTCACAAAGTATTTACACTGTACCACGCGCACGTTGGAAAATAACGAACGGATCTGTGGGTATAAATGCCTTATGAATAGCCGGCCACAAAAACAATTATTATCAGTGACTCACGAGGCAGTTTACCATTATGATAATACCTAGGTTTGTGGGTACCTACTCACTACACAGTTAGGTACTTACTATACAAATGAAAACAATTAAATTGTATGTAGGTGTCGTCTATGTAATAGTATTCTTTCCCATTGTTTCAAGGTTGGTCGGACGGAAATCGGAAATGTTATTTTAGTGTTTTTGTTTGGAACAAAGTAGTTTTTTCAAGGCTGTGTTGTTGTGGTGTTGACTTTATTTTTCAATTTCAGAAAGTGTTCAGGTGTTCAATTTCACATAGGAGAAACTTCAGGTTTTATGTCAACTTTGGGGATGTTGCGTGATCAGTGTCATACTAAATAAGCTACTCTCAGTATCGCCCAGGTGAAAGACGACCATTCAAAATCAAAACGTAGCTTGAAATGGTTTCAATCGTGTTTAGCGATCAGATCTGAATAGACGAGTACCATCCAACGTGCCTCTTACTCACTTTATTTGTCTCCCCCCTCCCTTCAGCATTTTAATACAACCAAATTGGGGACACATAGTTCCACTGGCTGGGGGCAGTTGGGACTTTAGTGTGGTATCGGAGTCGTGATCTTGAAAACAGACATGTTGTAGCAGCACAACAGAACAAAAGCCTGAAGTCTTCTATAGTATACATATATACTATAGAAGATATAATAAGAATAGTATATAAGAATAGTATACATATAGTATACAGGGTAAACGACCCATTCTCATCAAATTTATACGAACGTATTTATTTTACTTTAATACAATTTTTTTTATAGATTTCAACATCAACTTTTTTTATACTGTTTATTCAGTTTAAGTACACCAGCTAGAGTTTACACCTAATCACTTTAACTTATGAAATGTATTATTATAAAAAAAGTCTGATAAAATGGTGGTCAATAATAATATTTTAGCAGGCAGCAATCACTTTGTGCGGTTATTTCATGTAAATAAATCGGAAAAAGTCACAACACTTCACTGATAGATACATACGGGCACTTAAAATTAACTGGGTACAACTAATTTATTATTAACCCGCTGATAAACATTAAAAAATGAAAGTGTACTTAGTTGTCGATTAGTACCTAATTACCTAGTGTATAATTGAAATGAACAATCAGACGGTATTTTATCATTAATGTTTGTGTATTCGCCCATCGATCAAAATTTGAGTTAATGTAATCAATGCTATAAATGATGTTTTGTTTTGTCTAATGTCCATCGTTGCCAAGATTGATATCAAACAAATAATAACTGTCGATCAGAATAAACGGTAGGTAGTTAGTGGAGAAATGGGCTAGTCTGGCTTTTATACTGAGCTGACTTTATGTTTTCTCTATTTTTCTGTATGCCATTGAACCATAGAGCAAATAATACATGGAGATGCCCTAATACGCAGGGGGAAGAAACCGTTAAAGAAAGAGTTAGGCGTGCCGCCAAATTAAGTAAAACAGCAACTAAGTAAAAAAAAGGGTCGGTTCGTTTACAAAAACAGAATATTTTGTTACAGTTTAAATTGACCATGTTTTTAAATGTTTTGTAATTTGCTTACGGCAGTCAAAATCAAGCAAAACAAAAGTGGACGGCAGAAAACTAAGCTGGTGACAAAAATGGTGCCACGTGAAATTTGCTTCCTGCCGTTGAAATTGTACTTAGGGCAAGTCTATTAATTCTGAAGTCTGTGCATGAAACCCTGGACACTAAACCAAGCATTTACGCAGGATTGATTAAAACGTCACAATTACACACGACAACGTGATAACATACATTTAAACACCATGCATACACGATATGACAAGCAATCCATTAGCTACGAGATATTTATATAATTCCCTTTCCCCAGACGACATTAAAAAAGAAAAAATCATAGGCGTATTTAAAAAGAAGCTGTTTCTTCTGAATTTAAATGAACAAAACAATGAAAGCGTAATATTTTTAATGTTTAGGTAACCATTCTAGTTAAACAAGTGAAAACGTAATTTTTTTTTGTCTGAAAAAACAACATGTATGAACAAACGAAATGTGGATATAGGTATAGACGCATCCTCGAAAAACTCCAGGGGGATAAGGTCTCAAATAATTTAGAATTCTTTACCATATATATGTAAATGTTTATGGATGTGACAGAAGTGGAATGTGAGCATTGTAGGCAAGAAATAATTAAATAAAATGACACGGTAATAAAAACATATTAAAAAGTCGGTTTGTTTACATAACACAAGAACCACAAACAATGTTTTTACTTTAATAAATTGTGTGACATGTGCGTTTAATATGACATAACACTAAATACTACCTCTACTACACGAATTTGTTCAAGAATTGGATAAGAAGGAAATGAAACTAAAAAGACAGTGTTAAATATTGTAATCTCAACACCCTTTCGTACCATACGTACATTCAAAAATACATAGATTTTCTGATTTTTTTTCTCCCTCCATCTCAAGCGAATAAAAATTGTCTATTTTCTATTACTGCTATTTTTGTCATTGGATTTTAGCTACTCGATTACGCGGTAATAATAATTGGATAATTTACATAGCGCCGTTTTGTGAAAATTTACGTCAAGGGCGCTGTACAAATATTACTTTATATTCTCTATCTAATTATTTACAAACAGAGGAGAAAAAGCATATTTATATTTTCAAAGTATTTAATATTTAAAAATTTCCGACGGTTTAAATTGTTTGTTTTTTAAATTTTTTATTTAAGTTTTAGATGAATGTTTTAATTGCGTAATTTTTTGTTGTTGTTGTAATTAATTAAATGGTGTATTATCGAATACAGTGTATGATTCCACATTTTAAGTGAAACACTTCCATGGAGACCGAATGTCCTTTCAAGTGAGTGTAGCAATATGTCTCAAAGGTATTGAAAAAAAAAGGAAAAATTGAGCTTACTTCGGGCACACAGACACGCCCATGACACACTTCTATTTTAACTCTTCCGTGGTTTTAGCGTTAACACTAACGTTAACATTAAGAAAATTAAAAAAATAAAACTAATAAAAAAAATCGATCTAATTTTATTAGTAGGTAATCAAAATAAGGTTATTTTTTATGAATAACTTGATTCAATGGAAATCGCTTATTGCCACAAGCATGAGTAATATATAGTGTTGTGATAAGCCCCATTAATATAACTAAGCGTTTGACATAATATATTATTATAATCGTCATAAAACGCTTGGCATATTTAGGCGCCGGAATTTTTTGGTAGTGACCAAGGTGACGAATAAATAGTAGCTAGCGACAAAGACGACCTTTTAGTGGCTGCTATTAGCCGTAAGAATCGTCAAGCTTTATTTGTATGAAGATTTGAACAAGGTCGTATTAGCAGTTTAAACGTAGCTTGTCTAAAATCCTACCGTATTAATTCATTAACTTAACAAACAAAAACATGGCGGTATATTATATAACTGATACAGCTGTCCTAACTCAACCTCGTATCTCCAAAAATATATTATCGTCGAGGATGAGAGAAACTGTTTATTTTTATTATTTTTTTTAATTATTTTACAGTAATTCTTCCTTATTTAATTCATATATTACATTTTTTACCAAAAGAAATAATTAATAAGAAATGTTTTGTATAAACCACTATTTAATACATAAATATCAACATGTTTCGGAAGCAAAGCTTCCCTCGTCAGGATACACAGTATACTAAGAAATAATGACAAGAATAGATAAATAATAAACATAAAACAAGAACTAGTTATTAGAGTAGGTAAGGAATTAATTAAAATGCGAAAATAATCATAATAATTCTTTGATATTAGAAATTTAAAAAATATAAATATTATTTTTATTTTGAATAAAATCAAGGAAATAACGAGGAAATACATAAAATTCTTAATACGGAATGAACGTGAAAATAAATTTAAGTGATAGCTATTTAAAATATTAATAGACTTATCAACACTTTTTCAAATTTCTAAAATTTCATATTTATCTAATTGTAAACCAGTTGTATTAGTATGCAAAAATTTTAAACCTTTATTTATGTCAAAAGAATGTTTTCTTTCCAAAACAAGGTTGGCAAATTCATAATAAATATTATTATTTAAACACCTTAGATGCTCCTTAACTTTGTATATATCGGTTTGTATCGATATATTATATCCGATATTTTAGAACCCTGGTGGTGGTAGGTGACTAATGACCAGTATTTCAGTATACTCAGAAATGTTGAGTGGGATTGGGTTTTCATGATTACTACCACATAGGAACTTGACGAACGTAAATATACCTTAAACGGAGTTTAAAAGGCAACTGTAATACCGGTCCCAAGCAAAGTGCATAAAACTTACAGTGTAATATGTCCATAGAAATTCTGTTTTACCGACGCTTAATTGGCTGAATGACGTGAAAAAAAAACACTTGTTTCTGTGCAGAAACGGGCGGTTCGTTTGATAGATTCTCCTATCATAACAAGCAATTTGCAGTATTTAGAGCACAGAATTCAGATAGGAATGCTGTGCTCGTTCTACCAGTATCTCAATTGAAGATGCTCCGATGAACATGCGTCATTGATCCCTTCGGCACAGGTGCACAGTCGGGAAACACGTCAAACAATGTAAAAATTATTTGTAGTTTATTTATCTTCTGTTACTTTATTTAGACATTGTGCACTTTTTCAAATTCTTTCTGTGTAACACAATCTTAAATTCCTTAATTTGTCTAAATATTATTTTAAACGTTTATTTATCTGTATCATATTAATCAGTGACAAATAGCTAGGATGCAGGTGAGTTCTCCAGATATTTAATGGTGAGAGAGACGTCGGAGAGTTATTATTTATTAATTCAAAATAATAATAATATTATTACGCCATACGAAAAACATAATGTTTTTAAATAGAAAAATATTTATTAAATATTTTATAAATTTACATAGACTTAGCATTTATTAAAATCTAATCAAAAATATTACCTTTTCTGACCGTCGCATTGTATGTTTTACAAAATATTTAAAATACGAATATGATTTTTACAGTGGAGAAAAGTATTTTTAATCCTTTATCGTTGCGTTTTTGTAAATAAACATAACCAAAGATTTGTGATCCGCATTACAAAAAAAAACATTAAAGTTACGTAGTGTTCATAAAAAAAACTTAAACCACGCACTGTTCTTTTTTATTTATCTTATCGACAAGTTACAGAAAAACGTTCACAGCATTTTTTAAGGATATTCAACTTTTAAATGTTTTTGGAAAACATGCGTACAACGGTCAGAAATGTGTAATATTTCTGATTATATTTTGATAAATGCCAAGCCCATGCAAATTTAAAAAAAAAACGTAATAAATATTTTTCTCTTTAAAAACACCATGTTTATCGTATTGCACAATAATATTATCATTATTTTGAATTAATAAATAATAACCCTCCGACGTCCCTCTCCCCGTTAATATGACTGTCGAAATGTGCGTTAATTAACGCGAAATGCGTGCGACGGATGAGCTAAATAAGTGCAAGCAAGTATCAAGTAATAGTTGAACATTAGTGGAAAAATCCGAATATATTATTATAGTTAAGATCGATGTCACACTTCATTTTGTCCATTGGACTTACTATTTGTTGTTTGGGAACTGCCTGAATGGAAGAAGAGGCCGGGGACGCCCGAGGAAGACATGGCACGATCAAGTGAATCAAATACTCGAGTCGGGCCATGTCAGAAGTCGGAATAACAGAAGAGAATGTATGAAGCGTTGTATGAATGTGAATGAAGCAAAAAGTGTATGCCAAGATCGAGTTGTTTGGCGGTCCGTCCTCTCTGCCTACCCCTGCGGGGAAACGGTGTGATGGTTAGTTAGTTAGTTAGTTAGTTAGTTAGGAACTGCCTCGAACGCTATACGAGCGGTGTGTGGACAACGCCGTTGACATTGGTCACTTGATAACGGATCGCTTCTACGACTCGTTCGTGTACAAAAGCTCGGCTGTGGAATGATTTGCCGGCCTCTGTGTTTCGTCCCTCCTGCAACATGGGTCTCTTCAATGCTTTTTTTTTACGGAAACACCACACAGTAGACCCCGAGGGAAATAATTTCCCTCAAGGCCTATATCATCCTTGGGGATGCTGTGTGGATGCTCTTTTAGAGGATAGGAAGGAGTGAACTTGGGTCTTGAAGAGACCCATGTCGTAGGATGGAGGAACGAGTCGCAGAAGCGACCCGTTCTCATGTGACAAATGTCAACCGTGTGCAAATGTTGGGCACGCGTTTGGCGTGTTTCCCGACTATGCACCGGTGCCGAAGGGATCAATGACGCTAGTTTCTCAGAGCATCTTCCATTAAAATGCCGGTAAAACAAGGACAGCATTCCCACCTGACGCCTGAGGCCTGCTGTGTGGAGTTAACATAAAAAAATTATTATGTAATAATCACATTTAAAAATAACATAAATAACAATTTTAAACTATGGTAATATATCAGAAATGCTTTAACGTGATAAATGACTGATCACCTGATTCACATCAAAATCAATGTCGAAATATTCTATATTATTTTATATCCTTAACTCAACGTTAAGGATTAAAATCACAATACAAGGTCTTCAAAAAACAAAGTGTGTTATTAAAGGAATGTTTACTTTTAAAATCAATGGAAAATCTAGATTAAGCTTTTTATATGATTACTAATACCCAAACAAATCGGGTGTGACGGGGGTTAACGAATTGAATCACTCTCGATGTAAATGCTAATGTATTTCATACTAATTAATTATTCATCGCAGTAGGTACATTCAAATTGATTATTACCTTAAAATATTGTCGGTGTTTTCCTTGCCTCCACTTCCACTGAAAAAATAAAAACATAATTAATATTTCGAATTGCAAATAGGTATATAACACACGTAAAATAATTCACATATACTATGTTTTTTTTAAATGAATATCGCGCAAGAGTATTAACTGCCAAGAGCAAGTGCCATGGCTATCGCATCGCAAATTAGGGAATGTTGTCAAGTTGAAAAGAGGAGGAGTGGAAGTAGATGTGGGAGGAAGGTAGGGAAATAACTGGCTATTCAAATCTGGTCACCGAACACGGCCAACGCCATTTGACGCAACGTTTCGCTTCTTCGTCTTTCAGAGTTTATCGAGGTAGACAATAGGCAAAAAATCAAGATATTTGAAAAAAAAATTACCCCAGATAAAACTCTTGGTACAAGTTATCGCTAAGAATGTCTAACCTACTGCCTGTGGCCGATGTTAGTTGGGATTACCTATGCATAATTCTTACAAGTTAATTAATGGACATATAAGATTTTCATACTTTTTCCGCTCGGTAAATACAGACACTATTTGAAAGAAAGCCAACGTGATATTTTGTTAGTAAAATTGTTCTAATTAAGATATGTATCAAAAGATGGCACTGATTGCTACATTTGCTGGCATTGCCGAAAAGCATTGCCTTTTAGACACTAACACAAACGAGTCGTTCCTTGACGCGCATTACACGCACCTATATGCTCGAATGTATAGAATAGAGTCAACATTTGAAAATAACATGCACGTCATTGTGCATACTTAGTTCCTGCCTTTGGCACCTGGCGGTGGGAGTGGCCCGCGCGGCGCTGCGTGTCGTGTGAAATTTCGTTGGTAAGCCATTAATTTATGAAATAGAAGATTTATTCCTTGCAATAATTTTATACATTTTAATATTATGTATTTATATTTTTATGTGAGTAAGATAGGGTAGGGAGTGCTTATGTACCAAAATGGACGGCACGCCTGTCTTTCATCAAGACGATGAGAGTATCTACTACATACTAGTAGTATATATCTCTAGGACCTGAATTTTGCTACCAAGCCGGATATAAAATATTGACATGGATTATTATGGGTAGTTACAAAGAGCTCCATACAACAATAAATTACATTTAATTTAAATAAAAAATGTTTTTGTTTTAGTTTATATGTGTACATTCCTGAAGAAGGTTGAGTCCAACCGAAACCGGTCGAATGCAGAAATATATATAAAAATAAAGTGGCTTAAAACAAAAACATTTTTTATTTAAATTATAATGTCAAGCCACAAAGTGATTGCTTCCTTCGATAAATTAATTACATTTAAGTTATATTTCGTCCATTGAAGGAAAAAGTCATTATATGTCATACAGCTAGTATTTCTAGTATTTTCCTCTAAGGGTATATTATAGGATATATTGTTTTCATAATGTTTTTGAGCTACTTATTACCCGGAAAAGTAATCTGGTGCATTTTATGACATTGTCACCACAACTATGAATCATGTTTATCGGACTTTTCAGTCATAATATACAGAGTGCACCAGTATAATGACAATGACTAACGAGTAATGACGATGAAGTATTTGAATCTGAAAGATAGATTCTCTAATAATCGCAATAATTAAACATGAGTCTTGTCCGGAAAAACCCAAGACGCAGTACACCGTTCCAGGCATTTCGTAAGTTGCACCATATCAATGGTTGAGTTGGCATCGCATCTGGGTCTTACCCAGGGGTCGTCAGTTCAATTATTCGGCTAGTCCTCCATTACGACACAAGCAATGTCTTCCGCTTACTGTGATGGTAGTAAGAGATTTTCAAATATTGTCAGGTTATTCGTAACCAGGGAATATTTGTCTTTCTTTTTAAAAAATAAAGAAAAAAAGAATGGTTGTATATGAGCCTCCCACACGTTTGGTTTGCCCTATACAAAAAATCCCCGGCGTCAAAATGTTCGACCATCCGGTCGTCCTTTCCTAAAGTCGGTAGTCGTCGTGCGGAAGGCCCATTAGATATGGGTCGTAAAGATGAAACAACATATTATTATTAGCCACTTAATAATGCCCTTGCCATAATATTGGTAATAAAGGAACTCCCGGCGTTATTTTTTAGTTTTTAGCCAACGACCATTCTCGACACTTTTATTTTGTAAACCGAACAAGAGTCCAACTGACTGGAGAGTGGGACTATGGAATCCCAAATTGGGGTATGTTGTGAGCCTGATGGGAGAGGGGATGGGAAAAAATGGGGAAAGAGGAAGGTCGGAAAGTACCCGGGTATTCAGATTTCAGATCTGGTGATCAAACGCGGGTTAATAAACCATTTCAAGCAACGCAACGTTTCGAGTGGGTGTTTTGAATCGTCTTTTTCTGGGAGATATTGATAGAATCCTTCACTCTGGGCCAGAGCCAAATCTCGGGGGTAGAGTATAAAATTAAACAGATTGATTCTAAATCTTTTCACTGTCTATTGGCGCACGTTATTAGAGAAAGTGCAGTATGTTAATACAGTTTTTCATATTAATAAATATTTCAAATGTTCGGAGTACAAACGTATCTTTTTTTAATATTGAAATGCATAATGCCTACTATAGTTAAACGCAGTTAACTATGATGGTGGTCATTTTTTAAATACATTTATTTGTGGGGGTGGAGGTAGATTATGGGTGATTTGGTTTCCTCCAAATCATTCATAACCCCGGGCAACGCCGGGTACTACAGCTATAATTCATAAAACTGTCGACAGGATATAAAACTTTTATTTAAACGATAATAAATTAGTTTGTTTGAACCACTGGGCCAGTTTTATAAACGAACCGTAAAATTTTGTTACGTAACGAACCGTTATCCGTCCGTTTTTGACTTGAATATTTGCCATTCGTTCGTCATCACTTTCACTGCTCAATGAGAAATCCATTGTCCAAGTCTTTTGATGAAAATAGTGCACGGTTTCAAATAAGCGACCGTCGGGCAACAACTGACAGCTGTCAAACGACTGAAAATCTGACAAACGTTTATAAAACGGCGAAATTGGACGGTAGTCCAAATATTAGTTAAATAGTGGTATCAAGCGTTACGAACGGGTGGTTATAAAATCGTCCCATATTTAATAATAATAATGAGGCCGGCAGATCATTCCACAGCCGAGCAGTTGAACACAGAACGAGTCGCAGAAGCGACCCGTTCTCATGTGGCAAATGTCAACCGTGTATAAATGTTTTACGTGTTTCCCGACTGTGCACCGGTGCCGAAGGGATCAATGACGATAGTTCCTCAGAGCATCTTCCATTAAAATATCGGTATAACAAGGACAGCATTCCCACCTGACTATGTTAAAAGATATACGAATCTATCAAACGGACCGGCCGTTTCTGCACAGAGCCAAGGGATTTTTTCCGATATTTTGGAGCTCCCGACCAGAGGTGGCTACCAAATTCTACAGTGAGGCGCAGTCGCGATTTGTACAAGCTCAGCAGTTGTGTACCATTAACAAGCGGTGTTTAAAATAATAACGATTCCTTTAACCTGTGGTTGATGTATCGGAATCTTAATCGTTGCATCACTAATCATTTTAAACGGTGCCACAACACAATCAAAATTTCTAAGAAGTTTCCCAATAGAATCAAACATTCCAATCATAGTTGTATTTTTTTCAAATTCAATAACAATTCTTAGCCCATTAATTAAAATGCCGATGTGTCGAATATTTGTTTATTTTACACTGCAATATAACAATAATAATAAATCTGTTGGCAAGTATGACAATAGCAGTTCGCATAATAAAGTAGCCCAGCAATACAATTACAGTTGTTTGCTAGGCCTAAATTGCGGATGTATTATTCGCTGATAGTGCAATCATGACCTTTTTAGTCAACAATAATGGCTCTCTAAATCAGTAGTTGCCAAACTGTCGATCACATACTTAATTACATCAAATTTCTTACGATATCCCGAGGTCGACCAAATACTTTATACTATAAAAATATATTTCAATAACTTATTTAAATAAAAAATAATAATCCTAGACTTGTAGAAAAAATCAACAGATGTCCCATATAAATAAAAATCGGTTAGGTATATCCGTGACACTATCTAGATTTCAATTAAATTCGGGTTGAATCTTTCAGTTATAGAAATATAGCAGCCAAAATAATATGAAGATGATATCGGATGTGATATGAGTACGTAACACGTAAATTCTAATTCTAAAATCCAAAAATATGTCATTCTTATTTTCAGTACGTATAATGACGTTCTTACAATAGTTGGTGGCGTAATGGTCAGCGTTACCTTCCAATCAGTTGATCGGGGTTCGATTCTCGGCAGTAGCAATATATAATTACATTACATGTTTTAAATTATTAATATTCTGTTATTTTTCAGGGCCGTGCGGCTAGCAATAGGTAATAATATGTACATCATAAGAAAACATTTTTAAACATTGCGGTATCCTCATTAATAAAAAAAAAAACAATCTTCGGTCTATTCTCAATCTCTCTTCCACACACCACACTTAAGCCCAGTTCTTTGGACTCTCCTGTCAAGTTTTACATTGTTATCAGTGCCGTATGATTTTTTTTACATTTGATACTTCAAACATATCGACCCGTTAGCGTTTGTTTAAATTTTAGATGGGTTGTTTAAGCTATCAAGCAAAACGGTCCTCGGAATTAGAGTGAAACCTCAAATTAAATTTAAATCAAAAATAGCTCTCATAGCAAGGGGAAGAACGCTGCCAAATTTGACACGCAATTATTTGTATTATTTACATGATAACTTGTGTTGGTTGTCCTCGGTTAAATTAATCATGTCATTGCTCTTATGAGTTAATTTTAATAATAAAAAAGACCGGGTAATGGCTTCTTCTGGCACCAATATTAACCCTTTGGGTGCCACTTAACGATATATCGTTCCGATACATTATTGTACTCGAGTGCCACAGAAAGATATATAGCTCGAGCCATAAAATTCGTCACGCGTTACTCACGTTTCTAAAATTACGTCACATTATTGAAAACATGTGTCTAAAAATAAAAGTAATCAAAATAAAAATAAAATATATTCATGGATTATTGACACTTCTCCAGCATTTTTTAAAAATACATGTGGCACCTAAAGGGTTAAAGGAGTGGAAAATAATGCATACATTACGCTGGCTGTGAATTTTGAAAACATTAAATAATTAACGATTAAGTAATATTTAAGTATTAGTATTGCCATATTTTCAACACCCAATCTGGCATCAAATCAACTGTAGGAACGACAATATTTTACATGAGCAAATCTTTTTTATACTTTAACACTTTTAAGAAATCCTCGCGGTTTCTGTCATTTTGTCAGTTATATAGCTTTCTAGCACTGACCTCCTTCGATGAGATGTGTTTATTTTACGTTCATACGACACCAGTGTTATTACATTATTTACTGCGTAACCGTTCAGGCGTTCAGCCATTTGAATGTCCCATGACAAAATAATGCAGTTGCCAATTTGACCACGCAGAAAGACGTGGTAATGATTTCTAAATCTAGAAATCAGCAGCGTGACCACACGATTAGAATGCAAGCGCTCTACCCGCTCTACCACTTCGGAAAACATGTTTTTGCCTTGAATAGCTAGAGAATATAGATACACTAATGGACAACTCCAAAGTCATGGTAATAGAAAGAATGGTACAAAAACACTGTGTAATACAGTTAAACTGAGCTATTATTGTTTGATAAAATAAGTCAAATGTAATCATAATGTATCAATGTGTAGAGACATGCCAAACACGTAACCAACATTATTTGTACACAGAAGGCAGCAAGGAATAACCAGGGGCTCGATTCTAGTTATTGTAAGCAAAATGTCTTTAACCCTAAAGATTAGGACAATGTCTTATCCTTTAAAAGAACCGGAATCGGGGATCTGGTCTCTAACACAAGCGCACCGATCTGTTCGCCTGTTTCCAAGTATTTTTTAAATCGTTGATTATCCTAAGGGTGTCCGCCCATTTTCATAGACAATAAAATGACATCAAAGCAAAAACTTTTAATGTTAAATTAACATAGACGAGTTAATATTGTATTTATTATGAATACATATCATTTGTTTTACAGACTGCATCGAACATTTTTATATTTTACAAACGTGCGGGGTTGAAAAATGAGGTGTTAGCTCGACTTTTGTTTAAGCCGCGAAAGTACATTCGTTTCATACATTTGACATTTCTCCTTGAAAAACAAGCCAAAACGCAGCTTATAATAAGAAGAATAAGTTTCTTTAATTTTATTTAAAACATATAAAAAATATGTTTTGACATTCGAAAACGGTTAAATAAATCTTCAATATTTGGATGTTAAATAATTCGTGAAAATAGTTCGCGAATCGAATGAAGTTTTAATTTTTTTTTCATTTTGTTGACACTTTTTATAATTAGTCCTTTGTTGAACGGAGCTTAATCGAGTTGAATCGATCTCTTAACTTGATCATAAATTTGATCGAGTTGCGTTGTGAAGAGCGAAGTTTTGAATTTGAGGGGTGTGGGGGCAAAACTTCGGCTCAATAGTTGCTCTGTATGATTGGTAACAACATCCGTAAGAATCGCCGTGATGACAGATCATTCCAAATCGAAATCGAAACATTACTTGAAATGGCAATAGTCTTGTTTTGTGACTAGACATATCCCAACCTTCCTCTTACCCATGTCCATCAACTTTTCACAAATTCAGCTTCACAACATAACCCATATATGGATGTAATAGTACCACAGACTCCGGACAGTCGAGACTTATTCCAAGTCTTAAGATTTTTTTTCCATTATAACGAACTGGCTAAAATGAGTAATTAATACAGGTATCCCATTTTAAATTCGAAGATTTTTTTTGTTTAGCTAAAAATAAAATTCCATCTGTCATAAAACATCACAAAAATAGAAACCCACCGATCAAAATACGGTAAACAAAATTTGATACCTACCAGAGTTTAAATCTAATAAGGTAATTCGTATGTAAATGATTCGTACCCGTGATTCGTATTATTTAATGAGCTTTTTATAATTTTATAGCACCTACCGACTTACCTGTTATATAGATATTTTTAACACAATTTTATGTCAGAGCTGCGCGCATACAAATAGCTAAAATTACTACAATATGGGCATACCTTGTGGGAAGATGTAACGAAGCAAAACCTTGAACACTTTGGTTGTTCCTCCAATTTTTAATATTTATATTTCTGTTACAAGCGTGTTCATGTGAAAGAGGCAGTTAATTATTACAATGGATAAGCAGTACATGGCCTTATACACGGTGTAACAACAGTAGTAGAACAACTTAAATATCTAGAACTATACCTACAATAATGCATATCGCCAACTATTCCGTCTACCGAGATACTGCAGCGCTATGGACATGTTCCTAGAGACACGAGTACACTATTTCAGGGCACTTCTCCGCCACGGCATGGGAAGCTCATGTGCAGAGTAGGCAACATCATTACTGCTACATCTGCCTGGATGGAGTCCCCTCTGAAATCCCTCTGGAGACGAGAGACCGTCAGGTATCCACCATAAATGTTTTTCAATTTGTATAATTTTTTTGTAATACGATTTTATTTTCTTTTTCATGTATTGTTATTTCTTTGTATGTGTAATTATTGTAACCTATGGAAAGTATTGCACTGCACTGCCCCTGCATGTCTTCTGACTTATTATATAAAGATGGTTTAAAGTTTAAAGCTATTGAATCTACAATTCTTGTGGAAAATTAATTATGAACTAGACTACCAATGATAACCCAAATATGTACGTGTAAAAGATGACATCTCTAACTGTGACTATTCACGTATGGGCTACATATGACATGGCTAGAACTCAAAAATTACCCTAGACATCACATTGCTGAACGGGTATTTATGAAAATGTAAAAGGTTTCAAAATACTAAAATCTTCAAACTGTAATATTTTAAGTTCTATAATATACATCTAAAAATGTCTGAAAATGGATGCAGTTTGAAAACCAGAGAAAGCAATTTTGGACGTTTCACCAAAAAATTCCAGTTTACGTTTAGAGATTACTACAACTTGAGAATTATTGTCTTTTGAAACCTTACACATTTCCTAATTACCCGTATAGAATTTGCAGAAAAATCATTCGTAGCATTTCTTGAGTTGGCAACCTACAAAGTGTGTATTTTTAAGTTCTGAACGGTTAAAATAAAATTTTCCAAGAGATTCAATTTTTCAACTGTGTTTATCTCGAAATAATGATTTATGGAGATACAATTATATGAAATATATTCCGTCTTCTGCGTTGACAAGCTTGTAGTTAAGCCCGGTTTTAACCATATCTGCGCCGTGGTAGGTAATAAGCTATGGACAAAGACATTACCATCATTTGGCACAAAAATTATTTAATTTAATTGAAAACGACATTCACCTGGCAAAAAATGAATATCTTAAACACAAAAATTCACACTTGGATAGGCCAACAAAGCCATTATCTACTATGGCCAGATACTAAGAACATCTACAATATAAAAACAAACTACACGTCTATATTTTTCAATATTTTTCTCGAAACTTCGACAAAATAACAACAAACTTCAAGCTATATTTTTTTAATCATCTCCTTAAAATTTAGGATATTAACAGCCGTTCTCCCCAACTTTTCGAATGATCAATCTGAGCCGCCGATCAGCCAAGTGTTTTGTTAAGTATTCGCTCTATTTGACTGTTTCCAAACATTTTTTATCTTTGAACTTCCTAAATTGTCTATGAAGGACTGGCCCACTTCTATGGAAAATATAATTGTACCCCCACACGTTCATAGTCAATAAAATGACATCAAAGTAAAAACTTTCGATGTAAAATTAACATAGATGAGTTAATTTTCTATTTATTATGAATACATATTATTTGTCTTAAATATTGTAATACAAACACCAACATTTTATATTTAAAAACGTATATGTTAAAAATAAAGTGTTAGCTTGACTTTTACTAATGCCGCGAAAACGGAAGTAGACTTTTTGACGTTTGTCTTTCGTACGTTCTTTCAATTTTCAATCAATAATTGTCAATAATGTCTTCATCGTCGCTGTCTTCATATTCGCTGTCCATACCCGCTATTGGTATTACATTAAAAATATCTTCATTTTCGCTCTCCATATTCAAAATTGTCAATACACAATAGGCACAAAAAATACTTCGCGAAACGAATGATGTTTGACCATAGATATCTATGACATTTGACGTTTACGCTGTCATTTGACACTCTGTTGACACTTTTTATAACTAGTATTTTACTGAGGAGAACTTTAATCCACAGAAATCGATAACTTAAGATGATCGCAAGTTTGACTGAGAATTTCGTTGGGAAAGGCGAATTTGTGTATTTGAACAGTGCTAAGGCTAAATTTCGGCTCGGCAGTTGCTCAGTAAGGTTGGGAAGAACGGCCGTAAATCTTTTAATTTCTACCACCTCGGAACAGGCTCAGCCTAGTGAGGTAGTTTATACCAAATCTCTCTCTCCAGATATATATATATACGTGTATTTTCCTACACTGTATGTAATTGTGTATTTTTGGTTCAAAAGAATAATAAAACATAAAAAACAGTTTTTTAAACTTTTTTTATTGTACCATGTACATAAAATAATAAGTTACCTTTACACCTGCAATAGAAATAATAATAAAAATATTGCCAGATGGTAACTAACTGAGCTTTGTACATAAAAATATTATAATGGGTAGGTACTTAAAAAGATAGAAGGTAGAAGAGCCCGGGGGCGTCCAAGGAAAATCCGGCATCCAAAAGTGGCACACATTTTAAAAGAAGGTCACAACATACAAACAGAGATAGAGAGACAGACGAAATTGAAAGTACAAAAGACAAAGAGAGATAAAAAAAAATAATAAATAAAAATAAAACAGTAATTCATAATTTTTTTGCATGATAAAATTTAATCAGAAGTTTACTAACAACCGCTGTACCACATAGGACGTTTCGGAAAAGGACACTGACGTCAGAATTAATAGACTTGCCCTTACAATTATGACTCCCGGGGGAAAAGGTCACGTGACACCCATTTTGGCACCAGCTTAGTTCACTGCCGTCCAAGTTTGTTTTGTATGATTTTAGCGTCAAACTAAATCCAAATACAACAAAATTTTCGATTTTTGTAAACAAGTCAAACCTTTTTACTTAGTTGCTGTTTTACTTTAATTGGGGGCACGCCTCGCTCAACCCCCGCCTCTCTTATTTTAACTTTTTCCCCTTGCGCGTTGGGCCATCTCTATGTATTATTTGCTCTGTAGAAAAAAGGGTTATTTAGCCCAGCTCGATTCTCAAGGAGAAGTCCAAACGGAGTCAAAGGTTCCAAATTTCAAATAAATTAATAGCCCTGTCAAACCTTTGCTGACTTCATTAATATGGGCGTTCACCATATGAGAAAGGAGTTTTATAACGTTTATCAATTTCATTATAATATAAATTTCAATATAATTGGTTCACGCGTAAGGTCTTAGCAATTTTTGACCAAGCCTTTCTAAAAGTGTTTGGTTTCTTAGTGTCATATTAATGCTATGGTAATGTTTGAGAGAACGCGGCAAAACTTTTTGTTATATTGTAAAAAGATTGTGTTAATAGTAGGCTGAAGAAAATGCAGTGAGTATAAAACAGACTTTTGCGTTTAATTTTAACCGGGAGATCGCTAGAACCATTTGTGACATAATAATAAAAGACATTTATTTGTCAATTAATTATTTTACGTGTTTCATTTTAACAAATTATATATTTTTGGCAATTGACAAAAGGTCACTGCAGAGCTCTGAGTGCAGCAGGTTTTCAGCAATGCCTATAGCATTTAGATACTTTTTTACAGTAACGCCCTGAGGGAAATAATTTCCCTCAAGGCCTATGTTATCTTTTGGGACGCTGTGTGGAGGATCATTTAGAGGATAGGAAGGAGTGAACCTGGGCCTTGAAGAGACCCATATTGTAGGAGGTAGGAAACAGGGGCGGCAAATTAATTCCATAGCCGGGCTGTTGAACACAACACCATCGTTCCCGCTCGTCAGCGTTGCGTCGTCGGTCGACCGACGCCCTTACTATTTGTATGAGCATTCAGTGCGGCTTGGATCGCGTGAACCGATGGGCGTGCGTGTTTACAGTCTTACGGAATTAATATTATTACTGATATGCATATTTGCTCTTCTCTTTGGGACTTATTTCTCCTATATATATATATATCTATAATCACCTTGGTTTTTCTTTTTCTATGTTAGTAAATTACAGCTACTATACAGTTAAAAAATGGGTTCATATTTATTCACACTTGAAGACGACTGTACTCGGGCAGCGTTGGCGGGGCACTGTACTACTGTAGACTGTGGCATCATCGCGTAGACCGACAATCAGCGACCAATGTACGCGACCAGCGTACGCTTGGCACTATTTCCAGCCTAAGAATAGAAATCCTAAAACACGTTTGTTCAAAGGACCCCAAACACTGTTATCAAGCCCACATTTGAGTATTGGACAAGGACCCCAAACACTGTTATCAAGCCCACATTTGAGTATTGGACAAGGACCCAATTTCCTTTTTTAATCAACTGCTAAATGGTGTAAAAAAAACATATATTGTTAGACTCTAAGTAACCTCCAAATATTTACAACCGGGGTCGACCCTAATCGACACGAAAGGAATCGATTTTACGTTACTTCCTAACGAAATATGCGGGCTAGTTAAAGTTATTATGCCGATTCGTATGGGTTGATAAGAACCCATGGCGAAAACCGATAACCATTTTTCTTTCAGGTGTGAGAAATCAACAAACGAAAAATACAAATTAATCGTGTTACCAAAAAAGAAAATAAAATAGAAAAAAATTATTGAATTTGGACACGAATGGAGTTGGATTTTTACCTAAAAAAAGGTGAAAATTAATCTATTGAAAACATGTGTACTCGTACTTGTTGATTTAATCTAATCATTATAACAATTAGAGTGAGTATATATAACTCGTTAGGATTATCTTAAAGTATAAAATATGTTAGTACCTTAGACACATCGGGATGTCAGTGTAGGCCAGCAGGTAGATAAAAAAAAGTTTGATAATTTAACTTTTTGGAACTAATTTAAATACACTAAAAAGTAATTCGTTAGGTCACAAAGACCATGTAGAAAGAATGACAGATGGCGGGACATCGAAAATCATAAGGAGATGGGTGCCCCAGTAGAAGCGACTAGGCATAAGATGTGGATAGACTGCGTGGAAGAGAACTTCTAACGATTTAACTAATTGCCCGGGACTGCTCTATGATGTTCGATACCTTCATATGATACGACACCATCCCTATGGCCTAGAGCGATGCTCCTGCAGCTTCTCGACAAGACCGAGAGTCTTTGGTTGACAGCGTCACAAGAAGGAGCATTCAACGAACGGATAGCAACGTATTCAATGGCGGCCATTGGAATCCAGACAAGGACCTTAGGAGTTTAGTATGTAGTAATTTTCCCGGTTTACCCCCTATTGAGTTTTAATTAATTGTTACTTTTATTGTAACTTGGCGCCCTATTTAAGATCTTTATTGAGACAATGTATTCATGTCTGTAGATTTGCAATTGCCCTGCCTAATCTGAATGATAAATTAACTATTAGCAAATTAATTTATTGGCAAATTTACATGTTTAAACAAACTTTCACACTTTACATAATTCTTTTCATTTATAATATTAAGGTGATAAAGAAGTACTGGTAAATCACCAGGCTAGAAACTGGAGAGGGACAGGAAGGACTGAGGACTGGTGGCGAACAGCAAGCATTTGTAAAGACAAAATGCCACCCTGAGATGTAGGCGCCGTAATGATTATAATGAAGAAATTAAATTAAGTACAATTAAATATGTTAATGCATCGTTATAAACGTGTATACTTATGTTATTCGAAGCGTTTTAAGAGCATTGCAAATGCTAATTTTCAATGCTGTCCGAAAATACGATTCCAAGGTTAGAGCACTTTACCTGTTAAGCGTTCATAATAAACTAGTAAATGCGAAACAAAGCCGAGCTCTTTTATGAAATTGTCCAATGAAGCGAAGCAATTACATTAAGTATAATGTGATGCAGTTAAAACTAAAGAAATATAGATGTATATTTATACCAGTGACGTGCAGTCCAAGAAAAGCTGTGCCTACACTGATAAAAATAAACCGTAATATATTATAGAAAAAAATTTAAAAGCGACAAATTCCTAATGAAAATGTAATTTTTTATGAATTTAGTAAGAAATTTGGACGCTCATTTATTCTGTTGGCCATAACAGCGGAAGATAATACAACAGTAATTTACAAATAATATTCAATGCACAATTCATACCTGAACTTGAAAACTACACACCATCCACCTTTGGTCATAGAGCAACGCAAGCCACTGATATTAACATATATTATGTATTATTTACTCTGTGGGAATTATCATCGGTGTGCCCAAGTCACATACAAAGGCGAAATATTAACCAAACATTTCAGCAATTGACATATAAATTATAAAATCATCTTAGAACAATGTGTTGACTAATGGTGCATAGACGATATAGCAGTAACGCTTAAGTCATTACAAAATGGGCAGGTATTAGCTTAAAGTAATAATATGAGTGTTAGATATACCGTTGATAGCTCCGTCGTAAGTCGTAACCTCTCTCTTTCTCACTAACGACGCATGGAGATAAAATAGAGGTCGCAATGGACCTCTCAGCGGCAAGACGCTGGTAAACTGTTAACGATGTGTTTAGGATCACCGAATGCAGTGAACGGATAATTTCTAGAAGTGTTATCTATACATATTACGATTGTGATTGTGACTAATTGGAGCACAGATACTTTATAATAGTTATCTGGGTTACAATGAATTTACTATTGTTGTAATCGATAAATGTACTGCCCAACTTAAAGATTTACTGTAGTTTTTATAGTTTATGCTTTAAATAATTTTTTTTTAATAATATATCGTTTCACTAAAATTGTAAAGCCGCTCACCTCAACACAGGACTGTCCTAGTGAGATAAGTGACTAATGTTTTTTTTTTTCAAAATTACAATTTTTTGTATGAAGATTTAGATGGTAGGTGGGACAAAATTGAAAATTTAAAAAAGAAAAAAATCATTTTCGGCTTTAACAACATCAATAACGTCGTATGTTTCAATCTTAGCACTCTATCTCACTCAAAAGTCACGAGCCGCCACTGGTAGAAATCCATTTTAATTAAAAGTTTTTAAAAATTAATAATAACTGTTAATATTTACTTTAAGAAACGGTTTATTTATACAGAAAGTCCTGCTAGGTAATTATTACTACGGGTGATCATTAGGTATGGTTTCATCGTCGTTTCCAAAATAATTTGGAATGCAGGTGTTTTTTCCTGGATAATTACACTAACTTGTAATATGGTATATAATTGAACTCGGCTCTTGGACATATGCAACAGTGGCGAACGAATTTATAAATAAACCGTTTGTTAAACTAAATATGTAGTTATTACTCATACAAAAAAAAAACCTCTGACCAATTTCACCAAGAGATAAAAATATTGACGTCTCTTGGAGCACACTGACACATCAAGAGTTCTATCGGTTAATCTCTTCAGTGACCGAATGGCTTATCATGACGTCACCGTCCCAAACGTGAGGAATGTGACGATTGTGAAACTGGCACTATGCAATACTTAGTATGTGGGACGCATGATGTTTGCATTACATTACTGATGCTAATACAAACAAAAAATAATAATACCGCATGAAGTTGTGATGGCCTGGAATAAAATACATACGTAATAAAATAAAGCAATACAGTGCGCCCCACTGTTGAATTTCGTAGCCACCTGTGGGTCTATAGATAGAAAGTAACTGAAAAAACCCTCGACTCTGCGGAAACGGGCGATGCGTTTGATAGATACCCCTATCTCAACAAACAGATTGTAATCTATAGAGCACAGGCGGCAGATGTGAATGATGTCCTTGTTCTACCGGTTTATCAATGGAAGATGCTCGGAGGAACTAGCGTCATTGTTTCCTTCAGCACCGGTGTATAGACGGGAAACACGCCAAACGCGCGCCCAACATGGGACGATTTGCCGGCCTCTCTCTGTGTTTCCTCCCTCCTACACGTTTTACTCCTTCATCTCCTCAAAAAGAGCCTCCCCGCAGTAACCCCCCAAGGTGACATAGGCACTGAGGGGAAAAAATTTCTTCAGGGCCTCCTGTACGGAGTGGAGTGAGCGCACGTTTAAATGTATTTGTGGAAATCTGATGGTTCAAATTGCTTCGAAATTGTTATATTTAATTAGTGATTTATTGAATCGTCAGAATTGTCGTTATCAAAAATAAAAATGTATTATATTGCCATATTGTTTTAATTAACTAACTAACCATCACGGCGTTTCCTCGCAGGGTAGGCAGAGAGGACGGACCGCCAAACAACTCGATCTTGGCATACACTTCTTGCTTCATTCACTTTCATACAACGTCTCGTACATTCTCTTCTGTTATTCCGACTTCTGACATGGTCCGACTCAAGTATTTGATTCACTTGATCGTGCCATGTCTTCCTCGGTCGTCCCCGGCTTCTTCTTCCATTCACATTCGCGTCATATATTCTCCTTACATCCCTTTCTTAATCTTGCTCCCTACGCTTATATCAGCCTTGCATTCTTTACGAATCTCAACATTTTTCACACGATCATACATGGTTTTACCACACATTCGTATCAATTAAATATATTAATTTCAATTTTTTTCACTACTAATTAATTACTCGGGGAAAAACGTATACCCTTGACGCCACGAGTCACAATTCAGTACAATTCACAATTCGAATGGCAGTAACTGCCGCGCCTATTATATCTATGGCCGCGCCAGCCCTATTTTGAACCTTGACGGCACACGCTTATCGGCCGGCCGGCGAGATTGTCAACATTTTCCAAAAATTAAAAATGTTCTCTCCTGTAGTAAATGTAAATAACTAAAATGTAAATAACATGATATTCCGTTGTAGGAGACAACTCCAATCATTCCATCGGTGGCCTTACCGCGAATCGCCTCTGATTCAATTCCACTAACAAACTAAAATAAACATATTATGTATTTTACGAAAACGATAAAATTAAGGCATAGTGTGTGTCATTGTCAAATTCACGTGTATATTTTTTTATTGTGCTACGTATAATATTTACTTAGCATCTAATAGCATCGATAATACGTCGAGATATTTACAAATAGATCAAGCGTAATGTACACATAAATTCGCAACAATATTTATTTTGCTGGGACATTTTATTTGTTGATTCAGCTAGAGCAGAAATTCCGCAACGAATAACTGAAAATGCGCTGACAAAATTGCTTACACATAATTACACAATCTTGTTGTGTAGAGGCCTTCATTCAGAACAGTTCATCAAAAATGGCAGCAGTGTGTATTGGTGCATACGTATAAACGTCACTGAAAAACAGCATTTCGTCTTGCTTACGTCGACTTATTGTTTTCGCAAACGCCATGCAAACTATTTTACTTAACGGTCAGCACCCAAAAACAGTTTGTTCTGCTGACGCAAGAAATACTACTAAAGATTTATCTGTAAATTCTATACGGGTAGTTCGGAAAATGTTTAATGTTTCGAAAAACCAACCTCCTCAAAATGTAATATTTTAAATTCTATATGAAATACGTACTGAAAATTTAGGTTAAACGTTCAAAATTGCCTTCACTGGCTTTCAAACTGCACCTATTTTCAGACATTTTGATAAGTATTTCAAGAATTTAAAAAATTACAGTTCGAGAATTTTTATCTTCTGAAACCTTATACACTTCCCTAACTACCCGTTTACAATTTACAGATAAATCATGTATAGTATTGCTTGAGTTAGCAAAGTGATGTTTGGGGTCATTTTTGAGAGCTGGCCCTTAATCATACAGATTGTAATATAGTACAATTACATCAGTACTATTCGGTAAGTATCAAAGGATGGATAACATGACGTTATGTGGCAACGTTATTAAACGTTCATAACGTATGACAACTATCTAATGCAAATTAGCCTCTCCTAACTCCTCCCAATGAATGTATTTCAGTGGCTTACTCACCATAGACCATTAAAATTAGTCGTAAAACAATAATGCGTAATGTAAGTCGATACTAAATAGTAAATACCCTATGGACTAGATATAATGGTGGTATTACCGTCGACAACTGGAAATAATTACTGAAATTGAAATTACACCACGGCCAAAACGCAAAAAAAACTGGGTTTTGCCAATGATGAAAGAATAGTGGAATGTAGTTCAATATGTTACCTTTTTCACAAGGAAATCCGTTTTGCAGGGACAAATTTCGAGGCTGCGGGTATACCGCTGATACCCCCCTTGTAACCTCTCACTCTTTACCATAAAGGTCGCATGTAATAGAAAGAAAAGACACAATGGGGCTCTCAGCGGCCAGACCATAACATATCGAGTAAGAATTAAAATTACTTTAAGCACGAATTGAAAGGTTGTCTGTTCGAGTTGTCATAAATATTCATCACATGGGAGAAAAAATGCCAGTTAATGACGTATTCATATGTAAAATTTGCAAAAATACGACTGCCTTAAGATACTTAAAAAAACTGCAATCTGTTTTTGGTATGAAGAAAAATCACATGGAACAGAGAGTTCTGACATTATAAAATTTGCACTAATTTTTAATCATTGAAGAAGATAATATTAACACATCCCAAATGAACCACTAAACCGAAAAAACAACAGAAAATAAAAAGATTTCAGTCGCATCTGGGACTCGAACCCAGGACCTCTACCTATCCAGGGTAACCGCTTAAACAACTTAGCTAATGAGACCAGTTCAATTTACGCCATCTACACCGATATCATACTTCAAGTTGAAGACTTGTTAATATTATCCTCCATTTTTATATCCCATATTATTGGCTGCTATCCTTATGGTGATCGCAAAGTTCTACCCGAATACAATTGCAATCGGAATAGAGTCTCGGATATACCTACCCGATTTTTATTCATATGAGACATCTATTGACTTATTTTACAAGTCTGGAAAGAAATATTCAATTTATTTTTTATAACTTATTGAAGTTTGTAAACCTCATTGTAATATTTAATCATCGAAGAAGCTAATATTAACACATCCCAAATGAACCTCGAAACCACCTCCCAGATGCGACTGAAATCTTTTAATTTTCTGTTGTTTTTTCGGTTTCGTGGTTCATTTGGGATGTGTTAATATTATCTTCTTCAATGATTAAATATTACAATGAGGTTTACAAACTCAGACAAGTTATAAAAAAATAAATTGAATACTAATTTTTAAGCTTAGAATTTCCAAGCCAACGCAATTATTTTCAGCTCGCAAATTCATTTTCATCAGGAGCCATGGAGCTTTGAAATAACCTGTAAAAAATAAAACAAAACGTCATATTGTCTGTTTCATAAGAATTTTCAAATGTTCAACAAGTAAATTTAGAAAATAGAGTCCCAGGAGAAGCCGAGAAGTAACTGCTTTCTTGTGTTTTGTCATGAGAAGTTTTATAAATATTAACTTTGCTTTGTTTGTAATTTTTTGCTGAACGGGTTCTACTTCCAATACCCTCCTCTCCTATCTGAAGATGGGAATTGTCAGGGAAATCTAAACCCTCCAACAACATCGGAATCTACACCTGTACCCGGTGGTTTAGAAGCTAAAAAAACTTTGTATTTTTCGTTATACGTGATGTGACCAATGTATTGGAATGATTTATCCGGTTTAGAAGCTAAAAAACTTTGTATTTTTCGTTATACGTGATGTGACCAATGTATTGGAATGATTTATCCGGTTTAGAAGCTAAAAAACTTTGTATTTTTCGTTATACGTGATGCGACCAATGTATTGGAATGATTTATATAAAACCTCAATACATCATAAAAAAAATTACATCTGAAAAATTTTTGTTATCATGAAGGAACATACCAACATATTTAAAAAAATTTTTTTAAATATATTTTAAATGCATTTCTTTTTCTATTTATATAATAACAAACAAATTATAAGGCTAATAAAATAATTCAGGATATTTTCATAGGTCTCCTCACTAGGGGTGACTGCTGAGGCGGACTAGGTTTTATTTTAAAATGCTTGGTGCCGGATAACTCCTCTTCTTTGAGCTAGGTTTTGATTTGGTTTTTGAAATCATTTTCATATTCCGTTTTTTTTAATGCTGCTGGAATTGAATTATAGAGCTAAGTGGAGAGATATTTTTTTATATTTCATTTGTCCAAAGGCAGTTTTAAAATTCGGAAGATTCATAATGTCATTCTGGTTAGGTCTTGTGTTGCGAAAATTAGGTTTATTTTTTGAAATGTTAATATTTTGGATATTAGGGACTGCAGAAGACTTGAAGATTTCTTTTGTTGGCGTTCTTACGTAATGTAATTATAATAGATTATTCAATGCCTGTCTCACTGGGAAAATCCTGTGTCGAGACAGACGTGGGAGGTACATAAATTATACAATTAGGATAAATAAAGCAGGTAATAACAGAAGATTTAAAAAAAAGTAAGTTTAATCCTATAAATGAAAAGAAAATAAAAAAAAAATATATATAAGAACAAAGATAATAAATGGAAGCTAAATTTTAAGATACTATTTGAAAGTTTTGGAAAAAATAAAATAAAAATAAAATAAAGGTAAATATAAAATAATGGATTGCATGTGCCTAGAGACAAAGATAGATTCAAAATTGAAAAGGCACGTTTAAGCGAGTATTTTACAGTAGTTAGCAATAATAATGGGACGATCTATTGGAACAATCCAATTATTTATTTCATGTTTAAATTCAGTCAGTGTTTCTATCTGTCTAGTAGTATCTGGTATATTGTATAATTTGAATGCTATATATTTAAAATGTCTTTGTTCAAAAGGATTTTTTGCAAAAGTAGTTCGTTATTTTATGCTCGGTTATTATGTAGAGTTTGTGTTGATTTGTACTGTGTTTTACTATTTTGGTGCAAATTAATCAGAATGTTTCTTGCAAAGAGCTGCTTTATGTCAATAACATTGATGATATTGAAGATCATATCGGTACTGGAAGAAAGAGGGAGTTTCAGAATTATTTTTACGGGAACGAGGGCATTGTCGTTACGTATCCTCTACAGTGGAATAATACAATGCATACTGGTAGATACTTTTACATGGTCAGTCGGCCCAGTTTCAGTCGAGTAGAGGTCAACAAATAATGACAGGTGTAATAGCAATTATCATGGACATGAGTTTTGCAGAATTATCAGAATGTGACCCAACCCACGTTTGGTCATACTCTGGCCTTTGAACGAATTAAAGGCTGTATTATGTCGGAAAGGCGGATACTCTAAGTAACTATCGCCCTGGTGAAAGATTAACATTCAAAATCGAAAAGTTGCTTGAAATGGCAATAGCCGTGTTTAGTAACCAGATCTGAATACCCAGGTACTTCCCAATCTTCATTTTTCTCATTTCTTCCACCTATCCGCCCTTCTGCCTCACAACATAATTCAATAATAGGGGATGCCATAGTCCCGGTGGGTCGGGTTCCCACCCAGGCCAAAATGTGTCAAATGTGTAAAAAGTACAAAATCCAGCCACAAGCCATTTATTGAATGCCTCTCCGTGTAACATTGTACCATATCAACGTATTGCGATTTGTTCATAAGATCAGAAGAACAAAGACGAAAGGACTATGCAATGTTATACCAAAATATGTACAGTATCAAAAGTGCCATAATACTGATGGCTGGTATGAGGACATACATTGTTGTCATCCTTTTATCAATCATCGTTGGATCCCGTGGTAGTTTGGAAGATTTCGGGGGCGTGTATTCCGCAAGGGTGCCCCTTATCTCGATATAATCAACAACGAAGGCATATTCCGCCGGGTTGGATTGTGAATTGAAATCAAATTGGAAGTAAACCCGTCCTATCCCCGGCTGCAGCTCTCCGTCGTCCATATCCCAGCAGCCCGCCACGTGTTGGCTGGAATACGTGTGAGAGGCGGAATCTTGCCGTACGGTAATTACGCCTCCAGCGGCACTGAGCGTTTTGCTGGTGATGGTAAAGTACGTCCCCTTGGAGAGGTTCAGCATTGGAGTAGCGCAGCAACCGTTGTCCATTACCACCATGCCGATCCCGTTGGTAGAAGACGCTGGCGCATCCGTAACATCATCATCCTTGTACTTAGACACTTTGAAGCGATTGTAACACTCGTCTGTTGTCTCGAGTTGTCCCATGGCACCACCATCACCAAAATCCGCTTGAAAAATTAATTCGTCATCGTAAAAATCTCCCTCGGGGGTGTCACTGTCCTCGTATTCATAATCATCGAGTTCCGGCTCAATGCTGGTTGTTTCTACGCCTTCTTCACATACGATTTCAGTGAATAGAATAATGGCGATACTGATTAAGAGGTTAAGCATTTTGTTGTTCGTGTTCTCCGAATTATTTTATCGAAATTATGTAAATGCAACAAAAAATATCTCGGCCCGAACGACTGAGTGATGCAACAGCGTTTGTCTCTTGTTACTGTAATAGAAAGATAGAACATTGGGTTTGATATAACATTATTATTATGTTCAATAATGCGCTAGAACAGCCTATGAAACAACCTTCAGGTACTTAATTTAAAAATCGCTTTACTAAAAATCGAATTGCTTATTACTCAGTCACCAGGAGAAGCTGGCGGTGGCGTAAACATGAACTAAACGCCTAATGACGTTTATCATACATTGAGATTGCAACATGCTACACTAGCGGCCCGGGATGTACGAATTAGTATTTTCTAACATTTTAATAGATTTTCTGTGAAATATATTAAAAATAAATTATAGAAATCGAAAAATCATGAAATAAATATTAGGTAACCTACATATGACTTCACTGCTTTTTTGATCATAAATGAAAAAAATTGAGGCTATTGGGTTTGTACTAACAGTTATAATAGTAAGCAAAGCATACGTATAGTAAGCCTCAGTGACTCTCTTGCAGTATTCATATAAATAAATCATTTAAAAAATCCGTGAAAATGAAAGTGATAATAAATGGGTATGCTAGAAAAAAATTGTTTAAAAAAAACATTAGGAAGAACAATATAAACATAACTATTTACATATTATTATAATATTATAAACTATATTATTTTCATTTCTTCAAAAGATGTAAAATTACTTTGTGGAGTCATGTTTACTAAATTAACCAGCTGATGTGTACCCGGCCTTTCTCGGGATTTGAAATAAAGTAATGAAGTTGTGAATTTCTCATTAGGGTGCCATAATTGATTTGACAGCGAAAGTATCTCCAAATAAAGAAACATTCATTTGAACATTTTATTTCATTCCAAACGATTATTTTTTTCAAAATATATCTAAATCATAAAGTTCTTAAGTAGGTACCTCCTAGTGTTTTCCATTTTGAAAATACTCTACCCAAAAAAAACTCCTTTTGAATATGCAATCTGTGACTAACCTAAATAAAACATGGCGGGTTCAATGTTTTTCATACTAATTTTAAAACGTTATAGCAAGAGTTTTACATATTGGATTTCATTCAAACTACTTTCTAAACCTTTCCGGCACTAATAAAAACAAACTATGTTATTTTCAGCGAAACCGGTCAAGTAATTTTAGAGAAAATCGAGGACAAACAAACTTGCATTGATTTACATATAGATAATAATAACTTTTGTAATCTATTAATCTATTGTCATCTAAATATCCTAGCTGAACAATCACCCCTGTAAATTGCAATCTCAACACAGGTGTTTCACACCTAGTGAGATGGGAAATACATCAGCTGATAACAAATGTTCATATTTATGTAATAAATAAATAAAATAATTAATTTAATGCACTATCTTTATTCATATTTCACTTGCCTACTTTAAATGCAGATACACACATGTGCATGTGCTCGTATGTGTTGTGTATGTATACACGTGTTTACGGACACGTACTGTGTACTGTACATAAGCAAAAAGATTGTTTCACTTCACAATTGTGTTTTTTAAAATGAATCCGAAGATTCACTTTCTATTCGCAATCATTTATTGCGTACAATAATGTCACTTCCGTCGTCACTGTCTTCATTTATGGGAACAAAGGTCTCGTCGTCCGTAGTGCCCCTGTCATTTGATACATTACGATCATCCGCAATAGAACTAACTTCCGACATGGTGAAAAATATCGATTCATTTTAGGGTGTATTTATTTCAACAGGATAAACAATAAATACAGTTATCAAAACACGCGCCAACAACAATATACCACGCTCAAATTGAACACGTGCTCTCCCGAGGACGACAAAAAGGACACTGAAAACTGCGCCTCAATTGAAGTAACTAAAGCTTACAGCGCGATGGCGCTGGGCCGCACTCTAACAGTCAATAACGCAAACACCACCTGTTGATGAATGTTTCGGTCTTTGCTAACAAATATTAAATACATTCTTTACACAGCAATAACATTTACCTATCTAACTTCACTATTGAATATAGTTATCTAACAAATGAATAAAAAAAAATTCTATTGTACTACGAAACGATACGAATGTACCACCCCAGTCAGGAGCACTCCTGGCCCGGTGCGACCGGTACACCAGGGGGCACTGATTTGTTAGGACTTGGAACACGTGCTCTGTGAATGGGAAGGAGGTTGGAGTTTAATCGAAGGGGAAGCATGGCAACCTAATAAGCCAATATTGGAATTTAGGAAAGGAAGAAATAAAGGAATTGATAGAGCGTTGGTTTTCATTTATCGCTTCCCGCTTCCTTTTACTTCTAGCTACTTCTGGCTTGCCTCTCGCTTCCGCAATTTTCTTGCCATTTTACTGCCTCTTCTGGACTTCTTCTTGTCTATTCTTGCTTCGTCTTGACTCCTATCTTTCTTGACTAAAAATGTGGAACGCTTCACGATTTTGCGTGTCATCTTTGGGCAATGTTAATCTTCTCTGTATCGTTCCAAATTTAGTATATGAACTGCCGAAACGAGTGCTTTTTTTTCATTAATTTTTTTCTCATATACGAACTACGCTCATCAATTTGAGTGTCCTAAAACGGGAACTTCCCAGTTGGACAGTCAAAGTGTTCTACTGTAAAATATTGGTCTGTATTGAATAAATAACATAATTTTAAAAGGCGTATAATCTCCTACTATAAAACGACGCATGCAACTGAAAGAGACTCGGGTTACAATGGGACTCTTCCAAGCATAATATGACATAATCAACCAGTGCGTAAGATATTGCTGATCAATTCAATTTCCACGGTACTTCACTTTCCAAAGGAACATTTTTTCTTGGGACAGCAAAAATATGCTCTTACGAAGGAATAGCTATTGAAACAGAGATTGTGAAAACATGAAGGTTTCTTATTTTCAGTTTGAAAATGGCTTTGAACGCCGAAACAGGTGTCACAACAATAAAATACTAAAATACCGATAGTCCTTAAGGATATTATTAAATTTGAGTTGCTTTAAAATAAAATGAAAATAAATTTATTATTTTCAAGTGTAGGTATCTACTTCAAATATTTCAGTCAAACAAAATAATGTTTATATCACATTTCTACTATCTACAGTAAATATTATTCCTACTTATCATTAAATACGTAAAAAAAAAGTGTATATTTCTTTAAAGATATATCATCTTCATACTTATTCAGTGCACATATATATTGGCATACCACTCATAAACGCATGTAACCGAAAGTTAGGTAATAAGTAAATATCTTTTTACAAATCTGCAACCACGATATCTCGATAACCAAATGGCCGATTTGACTTCAGATTCAAACTGTTTTTTTTAAGCTGGGACCAGAATTGGGTAGTCACCGTTTAATTTTATTTTTTATAACTAAGGGTAAAAAAAGGAAGAAAAAATCGTTAACAAAATGTCTAGTATGCCGCCATTTTGTGAAAAACGTAAATGAATGGTCGAATCTGCTACCAACCATCACAAAACTCATACATATTAAATATGCTTTTTTTTTCACACATACAACGTCTGGGAAGACTGGTTGCCATTGAGAGGTGTGTTGTTGTATTCAAACATACGAAACTAAATGGCAATACATTTTTTTTCTACAAAATGTGTACATGCTTTCAAAGGTATGATAAATGTATGTACAATATTTCTAAAATAAAAAGCGAATGGTTTTGAAATTATTAAAAAAACTATTAAATCCTAAAAATCATCTCCAAAACAGCGGTCTAGTTCTAGACGACAATACCGCTTTAAGTGTACCGGTATTATTTTTTGTCGATAGAATCCGTCAAAAATTACGTGAGTAGGTAATTT
Organism: Halesus radiatus; assembly: GCA_022606495.2. Lineage (NCBI taxonomy): Eukaryota > Metazoa > Arthropoda > Insecta > Trichoptera > Limnephilidae > Halesus > Halesus radiatus. The sequence continues at coordinate 58,256 of JAHDVE020008274.1, forward strand.
AAAATTAAGAAATTTTAAAGACCATCAATCAGAAAAAGCTTTGGGCATGTTTGGTGACCAGATCTGAATTCTCAAGTAATTTCCAACCATCCTCTTTCTCATCGACATTTCTTCCCCACTCTCTTCAGCCACACAACATGCCCCAATTTGGCAGGCCATACTCCCACTGGTTCCGGACAGTTAGGACTCTTGTGCGGTATAGACATTAAAAAAATAAATGTTTTTGGTATTCGAAAAATCTCACATGTTAAAAAAACACGTTTACTAATCCTTGCTATATTTATGCCATATATATATATAGTAATATATATATAGTATAGTAATAGTAGAGTAATATATATATATATATATAGTAATTGTAGTGCAACATCACTTTAGTATCTTGGCTGCAAACATACAAATTATATAAAAATCTCACATGTTAAAAAAACACGTTTACTAATCTTTGCTATATTTATGCCATGTAATTGTAGTGCAACATCACTTTAGTACCTTGGCTGCAAACATACAAATTATATAAAAATCTCACATGTTAAAAAAACACGTTTACTAATCTTTGCTATATTTATGCCATGTAATTGTAGTGCAACATCACTTTAGTACCTTGGCTGCAAACATACAAATTATATAAAAATCTCACATGTTAAAAAAACACGTTTACTAATTTTTGCTATATTTATGCCATGTAATTGTAGTGCAACATCACTTTAGTATCTTGACTGCAAATATACAAATTATGTAAAAATCACCGCCATAAATATGTATTTAGAAAAAATAATATATTTCTCCAAATCAGGTACCGCATTATTTAACGCATGACAAGTTCTGCACATTTCTATCTCAGAACCATTATGTATGGAATGCCAATGGCCTATCATACACCTTTCTAATTAACATTATGTACCTGCGAGGCTTCGTTCAGACGAGGCGATTTCTCCGACAGGTCGATAAGAATATGGGGGTCAAAGAAGCAATATATATTTTATGGTTATCTAATACCTGAATTACAAGCAGGATGCAACTGAACCCAGGCATTTATTTGTATTGCCGTAAGTATTGAAAAATAATATTGCACGCATGAGAATATAGTAAAACTCACGATAGACCCACCGCATTTACATCGTATGTCGCAGCTTGATTTTTTTTAACAATTATTTGGAACAAGACCTATTTATAAATCGTACTCTTTATTCGGACACAATAAAATAACGTACGGTCTTCAAATTATAAGGGGCATTTGATTTGAAACATTTGACATTCTGGTATTTTCGATGTGTGAGAGGGAAGATAATTATGGAAGAATTTACAAAAATTAAATAAAACAATCACTTTGTTATAAACCATGAATTTATCATATTTTAACGCCAACCGGTTCCGCTTAGATCAAGCTTCATCAGGGCAAATATAATAACTAAGACTAATACAGAATTATCGGCTACCTACTATAGGTATACAGAAAACAATAAGAGTGAGACAGTATACAAAAAAGGGAGGAAGAGAACGAAAGATTAGTTTATTTATTCTCTATTGTTTTCTGTACCCATATAATATAACCAACATTGTGGACTTTCCACGCGACTGGTTTGCTCGATACTAAAAAAATCCTCTTCCTCAAAAGGTTCGATCATCCGATCGTCCTTTCCTAAAGTTGGTAGACTTGACTTTAGAAAAGGACGATCGGATGGTCGAACCTTTCGACGTGGTGGATTTTTTTTAGCATCGGGCAAACCAGTCGTGTGGAAGGCCCTAAGGATTTATAACAAAGTGATTATTTTATTTAATATAATTTCAAATCACAAAGTGATTGCTTCTTATGAAAACATGATAAACTTTATTTGAATCGATGATTGTTAAAACACCCAATATGCTACGAATAAAAGTTATGGGCAATCGGTGAAAACATTCATATTTCAATTTTGAATGCTTAGTATTTTGTTGTCAGTTATATATTATTCCAGACATTTTAAAATACTTGATTATTCGTTTAGATTAGCGGTTTTCTAAACATAATTAGTTTATTAATTGATAAACTAAAGTTTTTAAGACAAGATTTTTGTGCATAGCTCAAAGGGTAACAATTATTTCGATAAACAATAATTATTAGCCTGAAACACTCATCCAAATTGAAAAAACCTGAGAAAAGATAAATGTCGCCGACAGGACTCGAATTGACTTGAATTGACTCGACGCCATCTGTTGAGGGATTTAGCCGTTACAAGCCTTCCTCATACTAATAAAGTTGGTTGTTTACAGGTGAAATATAATAAAAAACAGTAATTATTTAATAAAACACTAGTATATATTGATTAACTTGGCAGGTTTGCGATAAGCGGACGTAGCTCAACGGTAGAGCATCTGACCGGCAATCAGAAGGGTGCAGGTTCGAGTCCTGTCGGCGATATTTATCTTTTCTCGGAAGGTTTTTTCAATTTGGATGAGTGTTTCAGGCTAATAATTATTGTTTATAAAAATAATAATTAGTTTATTTTGCCTTGTACCTTATAGGGTGTTTTTACAATTATCAATTCATTTGTCGGTGATTCTGCTTGCTGGGAGAGAGAGCTATATGTTATATTACAGGTATAAAGTCCGCAAAGTTCAAAAATTATACAGATAACATATATAAATATAATTAAATCAACAACAAATATAAACAATTTTTAATAGGTGTCTGTATTTGCCCAAAACTCAAGGCGGCTTAGATAAAGTGGCGAATTAACTGTTTACTTTGATAACTAGAGATATTTACATAATATCTTAACAAGTGGTAGATACTCTCAGTATTGCTCTGGTGAAAACACTACAATTTAGAAATCAAATTGTGGCTTGAGATATCTTCAGCTGTGTTTCGTAACCAGGTCCGTACTGCCAGATCCTTATCAACCTTTTCTCATCTTCTTCCCCTCCCCACTCGCTTCAGCATCATAACATACCCCGGATGTCAAAGTCCCAGTGGCTCCGGACAGCTGGGAGCAGTTCGGACTCTTGTGCAGTATTCAAATAAAACAATGAGTTAAAATTATATATTTAATCATTGAAAAAGATAATACATATTAACTAATCTCAAATAAAATATGAAACAGAAAGACACAACTACCCGTACAGAATTTACAGATACAGAACTTGTGGTATTCCTTGAGTAAACAACACGCAAAGTGATTTTTAGGGCCATTTATCAGTACTGGCCCTTAATTAGATGATTAAAATGGAATATTTTCTATTTTTACGGTTAAGTTGCCCCCTCCACGCTGCGCGCACATCCTTGTAGTTAGATGGGGGCTATTGTAGCACTGTTTGGACACTTAATTAATTTTGCACGTGTGGACGGCGCTTAACAGTGATTCTCAGGACAGTGATTTAGTTACCACTTATCGCTATTCTGGCTACGTGTAACCTACATTATGGCAAATTGCGTAATTTCCTTATTCAATAGAAATAACGTTTTATTATGTACGAATTGTATCTCAAGTAGTTCCTGCATATTGATTGGTGGCAGTTTACTACTGGAATAACATAAAAGGTTATATTGGCATAACAGGCAATACTCGGCATAATAAATTATTATCGCCTCGAAAAGTGAGAGTAAAACAGGTGTACAGGTGTAGATGAAGTCAGTAAAAAGCTTCCGTTATAAAATTAATACTATTATTATAATAGGAACATATTTTATCAACTATTAAACTGGCAGGGTTCTCTCAGACCTCTCTAAATCGCATCCGGTGCAGTCACAGTGCCTGTGTACAAATAGGGCCCGAATGACCCCGTGAAGAATTGTGTGAATATGGACAAATTCAAACAACAGAACACATCGTAGAAGAATGTCTACTTCATCAGTATGCCGGAGGCACACCTATGCCGCACCAAGTGACTCCCGATAATTGACGTCAAAATGAATAGGCTTGGCTTGCCTTAACGTACTATTTCGACGGCTGGAGGCAAAAGTCACATGACACTCATTTTGGCACCAAGTTACTTCATTGCCGTCCACGTTTGTTTCAAGTGCTTTTGACTGCGGTAAGAAAACATTTATAAAAGAATCAAACTAAATATTCTATATTCGGTTATTATAAACAAACCGAACCTTTTTACTTATTTTGGTATTTGCTCTGTGCTCCCGATGCTGTTGACTGGCTGAATAATCTCAGCTTAACGCTTTGACCTTCACCAGCTCTCTATCAATATTTCGTGGGTATAGTGGCAAAAAGTCGGAAATTTGACGTTTTGACCTAATAACAAAGTCGTGGTAGATTTAAAAATGTCCGTAATTTTAAATATAAGTTTACCTGTAAATCAGTTAACAGGTATTTTAATCGGACAAAAATTTACAAATCACAAAAAAAAATTCAAATAATCAAACCGAATATTTGTGTATGGGAAAAAACGTTAAATCGATTTTACATTACTATAATACTTGCTAGGAATTTTTTATTATTTTTAGAGTAAAGTTGGCTTCATGAGAACGGGTCGTTTCGTTGACTCGTTTTTGTGTAAATTGGCTCGTATGTGGAACAAGCTACCGGCATCTGTCTTTCCACCTACATTTAATGCGTAGCCATATAATACCCCTGTTTATGCTCTGTGCATACAGAGGCGCCTTTGTGAGGTGTCACATAAAAAAATAGACAAATAAAAAGTTCAAAAAAACAGAATATGCGCGGATGAGACCAGTGACGTCAAATTTCGGTAAAGCAATGATGTTAACAGAACAGGGCGGTTTGATGAGATAATTTTTTTTTAAATTACTTTTAAATAATGCTTTATAAATTCAACGCATAAATTATATATAATATAAGTTATATATTTTCAATCGGCGTTTGCTGAGAAATATAAATAGGTATATATTTAAGCCATAATATTTTTCACTGGAGTTCCTTATTGGGATATATTGTGAGTCGGGGGGGAAGGGGCGAGGGAAAGAAGAGCAAGATGAAGGTTGGAAACTAGTGAAAATAAATTACATTGATTTTTTTCATCGTTTTTCGCGACAAGGTAATTTCCAGAGTATCGTCCGCCACCATTCAGAATTGAAACGTTACGAATTGCCTGAAATGGCTTTAGCTGTGCTTGGTGACCAGATCTGAATAGCCAGGTGCTTCCCAATTTTCACCTTTCCCATCTCCTCCCCTTCACCCTAACAATAAACCCCTGGCTCCGGACAATGGGAAACATGAGAAAAAAAAGTTTGGAAAAAGAGATTGGAAAATATTGTAAAATGACGATTTCTTTGATTACCACTAAATTCATTATGAATCGTGTGACATATTATTTGGAATTGTAATATTTATTTACTATCAGTGTAGTTATTCATACTTGATATTCTGTTTATTTGATATCATCAACACCACGCCGCCAGCGCCGGATCCGCCACACATTCATACTATGCAAAAAAACATAGGCGCAATCTCTGAAGAAGCGCCGAAATTATTGCCTAAATCATTAATATTACCTATAATGTCATTATGTCTTATATTACGCTGGCAACATTATAACTCGTCTCTAGGTATGTAGGGCGCCGATGTATGCACTGAACGATCGTCAAAAATTGTATGGAAAAAAGTTTTGTCTCGATTTTTTTACGAATTGCAAAATAGATGGTTGAGTGTAAAGCCTGTTTTTCTATAAATATTTCCGTGTAGTTAGGGGCCTATGAACCGCGTCACGCAGCCAATAACCAATCAGGAATCCAGACTTTTGTTCACAGCGTCCAAAATAATTCAAATGGAACAGTTATGGATGGTCAATATTCCCTATTCCTATCAAATTGTTCCGGTGACTTAGCAGTCACTGGACCGCAAGATGTTATTTTTCGGAGAAACCAAAATGTTGTTTTTTTAATCATGCATAATTAACATATGTATTAACAAAAATATCATAAATGTAATCTTAAGTCTCCGTATATCGGAAATTGGATAAAAAGGGGCTAAAATTTAAATAGGTAACCGGAGTCGCAGTGACAGTGACACCCATCCGTTTTAGATATCAGCCATCTCTAGTCTCTAGCAAGGTTGGCGCGCTATCAAATACAATTATTATTTTTTGACAGGAAGCAATCAGTTTGTTAGAGATAATTTGATTTGAATACAAATATTTTTGTTTTAGCACTACTTTAATGAATGCACAAACCAACCGGTTTCGGTTCAGTCTGAACCATCTTCAGGGTTTTATGTATAAAATACTTATATATATATATATATATATACAAAGTAAAGTTGTCCTTACAGTAAGTTATTATATGAAAAGTTATTTTTTGTGTTGTAGTCCCAGCGGCCTCATCACCGCAATGCAGGTTTTCTGAAGTTCTACTGTCGATTTTGTCATTAATTGCTTTAACAAATCGACTTATCCTTGACAATTTTTTTCAAAAAAATAATATTATAGCATAATAATGACACTGTATGGCGTAGCTGATGACCGGGTTCCATTCCTGCCAAAGCACTATTTTTTGCGTGTTTTTTTTCCAATGTATCTTTTTTTTAACGCATACACGTTGAAAGTTATTATTTTTTTTAATTGGGGGGGGGCGCAATCGGTACTTACTGCACGGGGCGCGAAATATCGTGGAACCGGCCCTGCACGACGCTCCGCTTCTCACATCCGTTGTCCTTTTTACAAAAAAAACTTATCACTATCCTTAAATTCCTCAAAGCTAAACAAACGCGTATCTCTTATCATGGAAGGCTAACATTCATTCTGCAGCTCTACGAATTTGTGTCCATGCGGCCAAAAGAAGAACTATGTTTATTTCATTATTTTATTATAAACGCATTTTGAAATTGAACTATGAGACGCCATATTGCTTGATTCTATAAGAAACTCCACGAAAAAATATTATGGGCAAAAATATTATGGGCAAAAATATATATACGAGTATATTATTCATATTGATCAACAAACGAACAAACGCCGATTCTGAATATATCTATAAGTTGTAAAATTATTTGAACTAGCTGAAGAACCCGGCGTTGCCCAGGGTTATGTATGTTTTGGAGTAAAGTTTTGCCGTTGTGATGTGTTACCATTACCCTTATTCTTATTCTTATCCCTGCCCCTTCCCCTGCCCCTATCCCTACTCGCGGCGTGCATTGATCTATGACCAAAGGTGGGCTGTCGTTATTTAAAAATGAATAAAACGACATCTCGACAAAACGCCCTGTTTGGTTGGCATCATTGAATTGACATCATGCGAAGTTCGCGCATAAAATCCTTCTGTGCAAATCCCCTCCACCACGTACCTCTCGGATTATGGCCGTTTTGGCAGGATTAAAAAAAGAAAATTAATCTAATTATGAAAACGGACTTTAAAAAAAACTGGTATTTTAGTAAGGAGGTCAACTGTTTAAAAAAAACGACTGAAGTTCTTAATTGCGCAAACGGTCATCAAGAAAAATATATGGCGTCGAGATCTCAGGCGAAGCCGAACTAACTGGCTAATATTCACACCCGTTCACCGCATAGGTTAGGTAGGGAGAATGGATCGTCACACAAGTCCGTCAAAAACAAAACAGTACAGCGCCCTTGAGGTGATTTTTCACAAAAACGGCGCTATATAAATCATCCAAATAATATTATTATTATTAGCACACACTCATGGCTTCATTCACATTCATAGACGTGGCTCAAGTATTTGATTCACTTGATCGTGTCATGTCTTCCTTGGGCATCCCTGACCTCTTCTACCGTTCGTACGCTCTAAATTCTGCGATTAGGTACCTACATTGGCCTTTTTCCTTAGCATTAGATAATTCTTGATAGAATTTAAATAGATAATATTATTTTGTAGGTGTCTTTTTTAATGCATTAGTTATCTTCTAATGTTTTTATTGGAGTCATTGAAAACAAATAATGCTATTCGGAATAATGTTTTTTTAACGTTGTTTGTTGAGGCGAGACAACCTCCAAAATAAATGCATAATAATGGACGCATAAACAAGTCAATGTTAAATTTAAAATGAAATATTTCTACATAATTAAGCAATAATGAAAATGCGAGTTCTTCCTGCATTGCAAATTTTTTTTTGTGAACACAGCGCAAGAGTCCCAACTGCTCGCAAATGCTTACTGTATATTTTGATGGAGAAGGGAGTGGGGAGAGTATGTTGAGGAAGAAGGTTGGGAAATACGTGGCTATTCAGATCTGATCACTTTTGATCAACACTTTTTTCCAGATGGCAATATTTCTCTTATTTTTTATAACTACGACGAATTTTGCACAATGGTTCTTCTGCCACATTACGGACACACCTTTTTTTACGTTGACGCTAAAAATAACAATAATCATTCTTCAAGCGCCAAAAAAAACAGAATAATAAATATGGTGGCAATGTTGACATTATAATGTTTACTTTACCATCGAAAAAACAGACGTTTAAAATGTGACAATAATTAACAACATAATTTCCTTATGTGTACGCCGTGATATTTTTAAAATTGGAAGTGTTAAAATTATTAAAATAATCGATAAAGTACCTACCTATAATATATTTTACCAGGCGATTATTTTTAATCTACATTTGAAATGTGTAAAAAGGTAGGAATAAAACTTTTTTTTTTTTTATCACGGCAAGTCAAGTTACGTCTCGTGATTTTTCAAGGGAAACAACTAGTATTATTACAATATTACTGGAGAGTTTAGTTCGTAAAGAATTGAAAAGAAATAGTTATAATAATGTTGTACGAATCACTAAACACAAGGAATGAGGTTGAAGAATAATAAGGAAAACATGACTTACCACCAGAATGCTGTTAAGATCAATCCAAATCAAACCACAAAAACTTTGTTAAAACTAGCACCAAATTAAAAATCACACTCTAATTGATAAACACGCTATATAAAATATCTAAACACGCATAGGGATCGCTCTTAGAAACAAACTACAAACTAATATTGCCACATTTACTCTAAAAGAAACAACACAGAAACGAGCAGCACAACCTTACCGCATAAACACTCGAAGCAAACTGTTGACAAAATGAAAAAGTTGTAAATTCTTTGGTGCTTGAAGGCTTGAAGCATCTACAAGAATTCGCCGCCGGCATTCGTAATTCAAAACTCAAACCTCGTCGGGCACAGTAGTATTACGCAATAATAGGCTTTAGGTAAATGTACTTAAGAGTTTATTATCGTACACATTTGCTGTCAGATAAAACTTTATTATACTTACCGGTAGATGAATAGACAAGACAACCAATCCAATAAAGTGCTGGTAAATTTTAACCCGGAATAAAAACACCTAACACTTTAAACTTAACTATTATCACATAGCTTGAAAATGGTTGAATCCTTTTTTATTTCACATGAATCACTTTTTTTAATAATAATAATAATTCGGACCATGCCATAAAAGCTACGAATGAGAAAGGTAGTTACTAAACTTGATTATTTCTTGTTAGTATGAAAATGGTACGGATCTTTTTGTGAAGTGTCAAGTCACTTGATATTATTTTTGAAAGGTGTGGACTTTTCTTGAGTCCACTTTCAACCTTAGCAATGATGATTCTATTTTTCAGGGCGTAAGTACCTACCTACTTATTCAGTTATACAATGTGCTACTATTTTAGAGTTTTTGGTTATTTGTTCGAGAAATTACGAGATACCTCCACTCCATAGATATACCACTCACTCATCACTGTGAAAAGTGATTCTATTTATTGAGTATTTATGAGCAGGTAAAAATCAAGGTAAGCATTCGTAGAAAATTTTGGTACCTTCTTTTCTATGCAAGTAGGCAACTACCTATGTAATAAGAATCGTACAGCTTGGCAATAAAATGTAGACATCTAATAAAGTGGAACTAATTTTTTCATTACTTCATTACTAATTAAGGAAAAAAATCTCTTTTTTAATTACTATGGAACATGAGATCTCTGAGACGAATGTGTGGTAAAACCATGTATGATCGTGTGAAAAATGTTGAGATTCGTAAAGAATGCAAGGCTGATAGTAGTGATCAAGATTAAGAAAGGGACGCTTAGATGGTTTGGGCATGTAGAACGAATGAATGTAGAAAGGAGTGTAAGGAGAATATATGACGCGAATGTGAATGAAAGAAGAAGTCGGGGACGTCCAAGGAACGTGGCACTATCAAGTGAATCAAATACTTGAGTCGGGCCATGTCAGAAGTCGGAATAACAGAAGAGAATGTATGAGACGTTGTATGAAAGTGAATGAAGCAAGAAGTGTATGCCAAGATCGAGTTGTTTGGCGGTCCGTCCTCTCTGCCTACCCCTGCGGTGAAACGACGTGATGGTTAGTTAGTTAGTTATGGCACCCCCAAGCTACTTGTTTTTGAAATTTGTTCTAGACATAAAAAATTCTCATTCGAGTTTGACATTTCGCTTTAAAGAAACAATGATAATAGGTATTTATCTAACAGATACAAGGTTATTTCGGTACATACATTTTCAGAAATACAAACAATCCGCCTTTCCATCTTCCTTGCAAAGAGTTGAATAACGTTTAAAAATAAAATTATCTTAGAACACGATATAGAATCATCTCCGTTCGGAAAGTACTAATTTCTGAATACCGTTTTTTTAGTAAAAAAAAAAAAGAAGTTAAATATTGTCTTGGACCGTTGTGCTTTTTTAAACTTACATTTCTTCCTATGAGCCATCTCGGTGTTGAAATTCAAAACCTTAAACTATCGCAACTTCCTCAATTTTTTGTCTACTATTAAATGTCAAAGTGCTATTCCATCAAATTTGTAGTACGGTGCTACTAGTACCTACCTTACTATAAATTCATAAAAGCTTAAAGGTTTGACGCCTGTTTATTACAGATTTCTGCAAACAACACAACTCCAAAGCTACGCAGATTGCGTTAATTCAATTTTCAAGGCGCAAATTGATCAGCTGTTACCAAAGAACGTGGATACATGGTAGCGATGGTCGTTCATGAACGAATCGTTCATTTGTGCCCGGTTATTTTGATGAGCCATGAGCGTACGACTCCTGGTATACCGTACACGGCTCTATTGAACTTTGACTCTTTTTGACAAACCTTGTAATCACTTAAGAGGAACGGCTGCGGTGCCTGTTCCATACATTAATTTTTCGTATTGAGGCCAAAATACCTATCCAAATTGAATTATATATTTTTTAAATTAAAGGTAGTAAATATCTAGAGAAGTATTTTATTTATTTATTTTTTAAATTATGAAGTGTATGTCATGGAAAAAAATCAATTTTCGTAATTTTACAGGCAGCTTAGAAAATTATTTGCGGGTTTACGGTTTTTTTTATTTTTTTAATTATCATATTTGTTATGAAAATGTGATCACGTAAATAAAAATAACACATTAAAAAAAAGTTTTTTTGGGTCGATATTTTAAATTATCTAAGGCAAATTTGTGTTCCAGTGTAAATTGGTCGTCTTTAATTTAATTTAAAGTCCACCGTAATACTAATTTTTATTACTTTTTAAATTTTTAATTTTATCTTTCATTATATTTTCAAGGCAGAGGAGGTAAAACTTTTTTTTTAAATCACCGTTTACCCCCAATAATTGTTAAAGGTGCCTCTAAATTCGCGAAAAATCAATGCCATTAATGGCCTATGTTTCATAATGTAAATCAAAAATAAATAAATTACTTCTCATCCGTACTAGATATTTACTATAGTTTTGATGAAAAAATGACCATTAGGTTTAGGTGAGTATTTTGGCCTCAAATCAAAAATTAAGATTTGTATGAAACAGGCCGCGCAGCCGTTCCTCTTTAGAGGACACAATACCCTAAAAAAATCCTTTAAGGGCGTTCCTAAAGACCGGTGGGAGGAGTTAGCGGGCGGACCAATTGATGTTTCACGGCGCACTTTCCGTTCGCAGCTAAAAATTATTGCACAGTGTGACATGTCGCGATTTTATTTGTACAAATATAAATGAATTTCTGTATGATATTTAAATGCATTTATGAAAATTAAGTTTATTGTTAGCAATGGTTAGGTAATAATATAATTTACATTGTTTGTGGAAACTCATGGTTCCGTACAGTGGTAAATTATGATCATCTGCAGCATATGAGAGTTCCCAAATAATCATAAATCACACATCCTTTCTTTGGTTATTCATTTTTGTTGGGTGGAAATTTCCGAGACCAATATAAACTCAAAATCAAACGATTTTCGTTTTTAATTAATTTATTCACGTCAAATATTTGGTCACCTATTTTTGAAACTTTTATTTAAATACAAAGTTTTAAAAAATCTTTAAAATAATTTGGTTACATAAACAAAGAATGTTTACGTAGGATACATGTAATCTGAAAAAATATAGTAAAAAATATTGAGGGTGCTACTTAACATATGAATATAAAGCGACAAAATTAGAATCATCAGATGAAAAATGAAATATATATATAAATTACCTATCCAATATTTATTTCAAATAATCGACTGTGTTTAGTAAAAAGTTAAAATTTTACAGTAGAAACGAAAGACGTTACAAGAGTGAGTTTTTCATAACAATAAACAATATATATCAGCGTAAAGGGAGCGCCGTAATAATAATTGTTTTCAATTTAAATAAAGGAGAAAAGAAATCCTTAATACATTTTTTTTCAGTATTGGTATGTTTTGTTAGGAGATTTCTGCATAGAACCAGCCAGTAAGAATATAATTCCACGATTGTATCAATTTCTGACGGCCTCCATGGTAAGGCTCTCGACTACGAATCCGAAGGTCGCGGGTTCAAATCCCGGCGTGCGCAAATACATTTTATTTAATTAAGTATTTTATTTTCATGTCAATACCGCACCAGAGTTTTGACTGTCCGGAGCCAGTGGGACGATAGGATTTCTATTCGGGATATGTTGTGACGGTAAAGGAAGTCGGGAAGGGAGAGAGACTGGGAAGAGGAAGTTTGGAAAGTACCTGGCTATTCGGATCTAGTCATCAAACATGGCTAAAGCCAAATCAAGAAACGTTTTGATTATGAATGTTGTTTTTTCACCGGGGCGATACTTAGAGTATCTACCACTCTGGAACGTGCCGCAAATAAAATTTCAACTTCGGACTCAAGCTTCTCTAAAACGACTCCTAGATTTAGCATTTTCCTCTTGTTCCAATAATTTCCGGACATCACGGATAAATAATTAATATGCGAAAAAAAATCGTATGTATAATTACGTTAATTTAAAAAGAAATACAAAAAAAATCTGCGTATAATTGTTTTTACTCGTGACAGCTGTTTGACATTCCGAAATTATGCCTCCACACACATAAAAAAATTCTGTGCCGCAAAACTTTTTAAATATTTAAATTTAAATAATAAATATTAAACATATTAAGAATAAAAATATACTTTAAAACAGTAAAATATATACATACATGTACATATTTCTATGTCCGCATTTCATTAAAACTAGCACACTGTGCGCTTTAAAAATATAAATTTTGTGCTAGAAAGTAACATGTTTTATTAAATTGCGGAAAAATTCAAAATACCTTTACTTACTTGTAGAAGAAGTTTAGTACAAAAAACATAAAATTTCAATATTAGATTTCAAGTATTCGTAAGAATAAACAAAAAATGTGAGGAAATAAGTCAATGTAGCATCGGGCCGTAACACGTCCTCACTCGCTGAATGTTGATCGGCAACTAAACATTTAAATGCCGTAAGTGACTGACACGTAAAACACTATTTGGCGCGTCCTCGGCCTGCGTTTTGGAGGGGCATAGGGTCGAGATTGCTTCAGCGGGCTTAAAAAATGATAGTTCCCGAGGGATGTATTTTAATTAATTCCGATGAATATGTTCCTAAAGGAACAGATGTTTTCAGGTTGATGTCTCGGGAAGTTACTAATTCATCTTTTAGAAAAATAAAATTTGATCGCTACCGCTAATGTTATAGTTGTAAAACGCTTTTCAAATTTTTTAAAACGTTTTACGTGAAAAAATTTAATGTTAAAGCACATTTTTTATTAATCTAAAATATAAATAACATGCATTCCCAGTGTTACCTCAGAAGAAAAAACTTGCTATAGTTACGAAGTCGTCGGAATTAATTAAAATGTGAGTCTCGGGCAAACCCCGTCAACAGTGGTGATATCAACTCTTAAGAGTTGATATCACCACATATGTATATATATAGACACACATATGTATATATATATATAGTGAGTACAGTATCTTTTTTTTCAAAAGGAAACACACGGGATGCATGTTATTTATATTTTAGATTAATAAAAATAGTACCTTACCATTAATTTTTTTTACGTAAAACGTTTTTTTTTAATTATAAAGACGTTTTCAACTATAACATTAGGGGTAACGATGGAATTAATTTTTTTTCAAGATGAATTAGTAACTTCCCGAGATACCACCGTGCAAACATCTGAGATTTTTTGAATATACTCATCAGAATTAATTAAAATACACCCCTCAGAAAAAATCGTTTTCTATGCCCGCCAAAGCAATATCGACCCTACGCACTTCGAGTGGACGGCGGGCGCGCCGATGTTTTAATACGTGTCTTCGTCACATATGTCATTTAAATCTTTAGTTGCCGTTCAACATTCGGCGAGACAAGACGTGTTACAAGAATACTTGAATTCTAGTATTGAAATCTTCTGTTTTTTTATACTAGACTTCTTCTACGGGTAAGTAAAGGTATTATTTAATTTTTCCGCAACTTAATAGAACATGTTATTTTCTAGTATAAATTTATATCTTAAAAGCGCACAGTGTGTCATTTAAAATGAAATACGGACAAAGAAATAAATATTTAATTTTGACTATTTTAAAGTAAATGTTCTAGAACTCTCCTATCAATTCTTAATATATTTAATATTCATTATTTACTTAATTTTAATTATTACAAAAAAAGATGTGGTGTGCAATTTTTTCAATGTCTGTGAAGGTATTATTTCGGAATGTGAAACAGCTGTCACGCGTAAAAACAATTTTTATGGAAAACTTTTTTGTATTTTGTTTGTTAAATTAACGTAATTATAAATATAAATATTAATTATTTATACATGATGTCCAGAAATTATTCGTACAAGAGGAAAATTGCTAAATCTAGTAGTCGTTTTAGAGAAACTTGAGTCCGAATTAGAATTTTATATTCGAGTGATAGATACTCACAGTATCATCCTGGCGAAATACCATTCATAATCAAAACGTTTCTTGAACTGGCTTTAGCTATGTTTGGTGACTAGATCCGAATAGCCATGTGCTTTCCAAACCTCCTTTCCCATTCCCCTCCCTTCCCCACTTCCTTTACCTCACAACATACCCTGAATGGGAATGCTATCGTCCCACTGTCTCAGGACAGTTGGGACTCTGGTGCATTGACATGAAAAGAAACTCCGTGGCTTGTTATTTAACTTAGTTTTATCAAAAATTCAAGTTGCTGTTATAATTTCTTTAATACTGTCAGTGGTAATTTCACAGTGAAAATAAATCATTCCGCTGAGGCGAAAATGACTTTAAAATTTACAAATTAAAGTGAACCTCAGGGCTAATCTATAAGCATTTGTTCCAGCTAAAATGGGAAATAAGAGGACCAAACGAGTTGTATCCCGAAAAAATTTATATCTCCAAGGAAAACGCTTATGGGAATGGAATAGGTACATAATAAATACATACCTAAAAGTAAATGTTTGGGTTCCATTATCCTTAGAACAAAATGGGACAATATCAGCTTAAATAATTTTATGTATAAATATATCGGGGTTTATCAGGATGTATCATACAGACTTAACCAGCGATTCGGGCGATTAACCAGCGAAACGACCTATATAATTGAGTATTTCAACACAACCCTTATAAAACATTGAGATTGTATAGATGAATCAATAAAAAATAAAAATAAATTTCATTTCAGGAAAAATTCCAAAGCACATCTTCCAGATAATAACGGATGTAATAAAGAAAATTTGAGTGTTTTGTTAAACGCTATGCCGATACTTGCCATGGTAATTTTTTTCAAAAGTGATATAGGTTTAGTATTTTTGATTTTATAGGAATAACAGTGATAAAAAATCTGCTAAAACTGATATTATTTTTCAGCACGAACAAGAGATGAATGAATCTGAAATGAAGTATTCGGAATTTACTGGCTCTAGTTCTTATGGCCCCGACGTGAACCCCATTTCCAGCCCTAACCTTGAAGTACGAACACTTTATTATTTGTTAACATAATAAGAAGTAGACTAGGGCCCGCAGGCGGCTCTTCGTTGGGCCTCGCCCATTGAAAGAGGTCTAGAAAAAAAAAACTCGGTAAATTCAAGATGGCATCCGAAATTTTGCATCTTGACTTTAGATTCAAGTTGCATGTTTATATATGTTCAAGAAAAAAAATCTCTTTGTGCATCAACATTTTATCAACGAAATTTACTACCACTTATTTACGTGCAAAGCTTTCATAAATATAGTTTTATTACAGGATAAACAAGACACTGCACCAGAAATGAACGCTTGTTATTCGCCAACTTTCAGGCTTAGCACTCATGATATTGGCGTTGATTCCTGCTCAATTCCATATGAGGTATGAAACAAGCAACAGAATGCAATACATTTTTGAAAAGAAATTTCTCTTACATAATCTCGCCTTTTTACACTATACTATATTTTATAATGTATAGTATAGGTACAATACATTTTACTGATCATTTTATCGCTGAATACAGCATCATGTAAACATGAACTTTTTTCTCTTAGGTGGAAGTTTCTCAACCGTTCAAAACTGAGATGCTCATTGAAGGCCGTCGATTGGTTAATATAGACATGTTTCTAAAAAAACTCAAAATATACAGTCAACATAACGAACAATTCGGATGTAGTCTAAGAAATATGGATATAGTAAGCGAAAAAAGAACTGGTCTTATATCTAAATTTACAATTAAATGCAATTTTTGCAATTATCAAAACACCCTGTCGACTGACGAAGATTGTGCATCTTTGGATATTAATAGGAGAGAGGAGGAAGGAACGTGAACAATGTCGGATTGGCACGTGGAACATCAGAGGAGGGATGGAAAGAAAAATTAATGAAGTATGTGATACGATGGTAAGGAAAAGTTTGGATGTACTCTGTATAACAGAGAGTATGAGGAAGGGGAGCGGTACGATGCAACATTGTGATACGCTCGTAATCTGGTCTGGGAGACCAGATACGGAGAGGGCGTGTCAAGGAGCTGCAGCGTTACTGTCTCCTAGAATGGTAGAATGTATGTTGCAATATGAATGTGTAAGTCCGAGAATAATGTGGATCCGATTCAAAATCGGGTTGACAAGAGTGTTTTTAGTAATATGCTATGCTCCTGTCAACTCTGAAAACGATGAAGTGAAAGATGATTTTTGGAGTGGTGTGAGCGATGTGATGAGATTAAAAAATATGAATGAAAGGATTATAATGGCAGGAGATTTAAATGGATGGGTGGGAGTTAGACGGGATGGATTTGAGTCAACCTTAGGTATATTTGGGGATAAAAGAACAAATGATAATGGTAACAGAATGCTTGAAATATGTTTAGAGTGGAACCTTTTTGTATCGAATACCTTCTTCAATCATAAAGGTATCCACCAATATACGTGGGAAAGAGGAAATGAAAGGTCAATGATCGATTTTGTGGTAATTGACTCTAGGTTGCGAGCCGTCACCACAGACACAAGAGTTTTCAGAGGGGCTGAGGTAGAAACCGACCATTTTCTGGTTGTGTCGAGAGTAAATCTCTTCCGCGGCTGGCGCTCTAAAGTGAAAGTGGTGTCGACTCCAACTAGAGTCAGAATAGAAAAACTGCAGAACGATAATGTAAGAAGTAAGTATGAAAAGTGTGTAGAGATGAGATTGAATGATAAGGATATGAACGGTCTGAGCATAGACGAAACATGGGATCACATAAAAGTGAGCCTTTGTGAATCTGCTAGAGAGGTATGTGGGATAAGTACGCAAGGTAGGAAGAAAGGTGATGCATGGTGGGATGATGAGATTAAAGCACTGGTCTCAGAGAAGAAGAAAGCGTGGTTATGTCTGATAGCGACTGGCAGTGCTTCTAGCGAAGAGAGGGATAGAGCGAAAGAAGTTTATAAGGGATGCAAGAAAAGAGTACGTGCTGGAGTGAAAGAACGAAAGAAACGCCTGGAAGAGGAAGAGGGATCAAAATGACAAACCACTTCCAAGAAAACATTAAACTGTTTTGGAAGGAAGTCAAAAGGTCCCGGAATGGTCCAGAAAGCGGATGTGTGAAAGTGATAAAATCGAAAGATGGAAAAATGCTGACGAATGAGAAAGATATAAAAGAGATGGATGAAATACTTAAAACTTAAAATTAAATAAGAGGTCTTCAAAAGCAACCCGAGTGATAGTGATTCCAGTGGCGAGTCAGGTATGAATGACGATGGCGTGAATGTTCCCAAAATCAGCATGGATGAAATTAAAAGATTAATTAAATGTATGAAGAATGGTAAGGCTGTTGGTTTCGATAATATTGCTGCTGAATACTTTAAAGGAGATAGCCGTATAATTCTCACATGGTTATGCAAACTTTTTAACCAGTGTTTAGAGGAGGGTTACACCCCATTAGATTGGAGAAGGGCTGTGATCATGCCTCTATACAAAGGTAAAGGGTCA
This sequence comes from Halesus radiatus, assembly GCA_022606495.2. Lineage (NCBI taxonomy): Eukaryota > Metazoa > Arthropoda > Insecta > Trichoptera > Limnephilidae > Halesus > Halesus radiatus. The sequence continues at coordinate 76,828 of JAHDVE020008274.1, forward strand.
CGCATGGAATGTGGAAATCACAGGGCTATTAGCCTGCTAAGTTCAGTTGGAAAGCTGTATGGTAGGATATTGATTGAAAGGGTACAAATGAAAACAAAGGATAAAATATGGGATGTGCAAGGTGCATTTATGAGCGGAAGGGGATGCATGGATCAGATTTTCTCGCTGCGTATGCTCACAGAGAAGTTTCTGGCAAAAAACCAGAAACTTTTCTGTGCTTTTGTATGTTATGGAAGTTATGGAAGGTGTTGTCCAAGTATGGAGTGAATACAAATCTTATACAGGCAATCGCATCTCTGTACGAGGGAAGCGTTGCATGTGTTAGGGCAAACGGTGATTTTACGGGGTGGTTTGACATCACAAAAGGTGTTAAGCAAGGCTGCGTAATGTCACCGTGGTTATTCAATCTATACATGGATAATTGTATGCAAGAATTGAAAGAGGTGGGCTTGGGCGCAAAAATGAGTAGTCTGCAAGTTTGTTGCCTGTTGTATGCTGATGATGCGGTGCTGATTGCTAATAGTATAGAAGATCTACAGTCCCTCGTATCTAGGATGAACGAAGTATGTATGAAGAATGAGCTAATGATGAATGTAAGTAAGTCTAAAGTCATGGTGTTTGAAAGAGAGAGTACGAAGACAGTGTGCAATATAGTTGTGAATGACGAATACTTGGAGCAGGTCGATGAGTTTGTGTATTTGGGAAGTATGTTTACGAGAGATGGAAAGACTGATAGGGATATTGAAAGAAGGGTGAATGCAGGAAACTCCATTAACGGAGGACTGAACGCGGTTGGCGCAAACAAAAGTTGTCCAAAGAAGCGAAGCTAGCAGTCCACAATGGAGTGCTGATACCAACCTCTGATGTATGGCAGTGAGGCATGGAACTGGCAGAGGAAGGATGAAAGTAGACTGAATGCTGTAGAAATGAGATCTCTGAGACGAATGTGTGGTAAAACCATGTATGATCGAGTGAAAAATGTTGAGATTCGTAAAGAATGCAAGGCTGATGTAAGCGTAGTGAGCAAGATTAAGAAAGGGACGCTTAGATGGTTTGGGCATGTAGAGCGAATGAATGAAGAAAGGAGTGTAAGGAGAATATATGACGCGAACGTGAATGGAAGAAGAAGCCGGGGACGTCCAAGGAAGACGTGGCACGATCAAGTGAATCAAATACTTTAGTCGGGCCATGTCAAAAGTCGGAATAACAGAAGAGAATGTATGAGACGTTGTATGAAAGTGAATGAAGCAAGAAGTGTATGCCAAGATCGAGTTGTTTGGCGGTCCGTCCTCTCTGCCTACCCCTGCGGGGAAACGGCGTGATGGTTAGTTAGTTAGTTAGTTAGCAGTTTCCGGGATTATGGCAATTGGTGGAGGGCAGTACCAGTTGGAGGAGTTTTTAGCAGCAATAGATGTACAAACAATGTCTCCAAAACTGTATGCGAGGATACATTCAGAAGTGTCTCTAAAATGGCAAGACACTTCTATTGATTGTATGACGTCGGCAGCTGCTGAAGAAAGGGATGCGGCATTAAAAGAAGGAAGAGTAAATAAAAATGGAACTGCCATGATTGACGTGATTGCTGATGGATGCTGGGGGAAGAGGTCATACCGAACAAACTATTCATCTTTGTCAGGAGCAGCGGCAATTATTGGAAAGAAGTTTGGAAAGGTATTGTTTATGTCTGTTCGAAACAAGTATTGCTGTATTTGCGCTAGAGCAGAAAAAAAAGCCACTGTATCTAAAGAACATATATGTTTTAAAAATTATACAGGCTCTTCAAGTGGTATGGAGTCGGACATTCTTCTCGAGGGTTTTAAAGAATCTGTTAAAGAATACAACTTAATTTATGCTCGTTTAGTATCCGATGGTGACTCCAGCACGTATTCTAAAATTCTGCAAGCCCGACCTTACTTGGACAATACAGTGGAAAAGATCGAATGTAGAAATCACTTGTTACGCAACTTTTGTACAAAACTACGCGCTCTTGTCACTGATACGAAATATCCCAAGAATTTGAGAAAATTATTAAGCCTTGCTAATATTTTGTCTCTCCGTAAGGCTGTTACCTGTTCGATTAAATATAATAAAAATTCTAACATTCCTTTGTCAAAAAAAATAGATAATTTGCATAAAGACATTATAAATTCACCGTATCACGTTTTCGGAAACCATGACAAGTGTAGAGATTATTTTTGTTCTGCGGAAAAGACGGGTGACTCCGACTTGTTGAAAATGCTTAAAGGAAGTCCGCTGTGGCTCAGAATCATTATAATAACTTCTGCCGTCGGTGCACATGCACGTAGTCTCATACACGATGTGGATAGTAATGTTGTTGAAAGATTCAATGGAATAATCGCCAAGTTTGTAGGTGGAAAGAGAATAAATTTTTCAATGAGGCAGTCCTACGAAGCACGGTGCCATGGTGCTGTGGTTTCTTTTAACACAAGGGCCCCATTATGCAATTTACAAAAATCTTTTTTTCACAACCCTTGTACACGTGTAAAAAATCTTGAAGCCAAACGTCAAAAGAGAGCATTAAATAGTCAACGATACGTGAGGAAAAAGAACCGCGTTCTTCAACAAACCGCTAAAAATGAAGAAATTCATGGTGTCAATGTCAGGCAGCCAGATATGCTACCTGAATGTTTTGAGAAGATCAAAGAAGAATTTCTTCGAAATTTAAACGAAAACATTGCAAATCGGGACAAAATCCAAAAAGACACTATTTTACAGAGAGATTCTGGTGAATGGTTGCAGCTAAGGCGGAATATGTTAACGGCATCCCTATTTGGAACTGTCATCAAAAGAAGGGACGATATTAGTTGCGGGCCTTTGGTGAAAAATTTATTAAGCTCAAAAAATTTATTAAACGTAGCATCTATTTGGCATGGAATCGTCAATGAAAGGGTGGCTCTTCAACAACTGTCCGTTCAAGAAAATGTGGCGATTAGTCCTTGCGGGTTATACATTGATTTGGAGTACCCGTTCTTCGGCGCTTCACCGGACGGTATTACCGAAGACATGGTTGTTGAAGTAAAATGTCCAATAACGGCATTTAAAATGGGATTAGACCAAGCTATACGTAAAAGGAAAGTAACATTTTGGAAAACAATAAAAGGCGAGCTGGTCATCAATAAACAACATTCGTGGTATTACCAAATACAAGGGCAACTCCATATCACGGGCAAAGAACGGTGTTTGTTCGGCCTTTGGACCGGAAAAGAAAATGCGATCAAAGTCGAATACATCAGAAAGGACGATGCATTTTGGAAACAATATATGGAAACCAAGTTGATACGTTTTTACATGGAGTGTCTTCTACCCGAGCTTCTCGATTCCCGTTTAATGAGAAACATGCCAATTAAAGAGCCCCAGTTTATAGTTAAAGCTATGCTATCGAGCCAACTTCGAAAAAGCATAATAAACAATAAGACAAGTAAATTGAATTCCAATTCAAAACAAATCCAACCCAACGACTCGAAAATGCTCACAGAACATATATACTTTCAAAATGAAGCAGAACCAGTAACGTCCACACGTACTGAACATGGATTAGAAAATTTACAAGCATTGCCTATCAATGCATCTTATAACGATTTCGGTGAAATTGATACAATCGTTGATTTTTATTCGTACTAGCTGGTTCTATGCAGAAATCTAATAACAAATCATACCAATACTGACAACAAAATGTATTAGGGATTTTTTTCTTCTTTATTTAAATTGATAACAAATACTATTACAGCGCTCCCTTGTGCTGATACATATTGTTTATTATTATGAAAAACCCACTCCTAAAATGTCTTTCGTTTCTCCTGTAAAATTTAAAAAACACAGTCGATTGTTTAGAACAAATATTAGGTAGATAATTAGGTATATCAATTTCATTTTTCGTCTGATAGTTCTAATTTTGTCGCTTTATATGTTAATTAGCGTCCTCCATATGTTTCTACTATATTTTGTCAGATTACATGCATCCTACGTAAACATTATTTGTGTGTGTGTGTAAATGGTAACCAAAATAATTAAAGATTTTTTCATAACTTCTTATTTAAATAAAAGTACTTTTATTTAAAATCATTACAATGAGATTTCAGGCGTATTAAAAGTTTCTAAAATATGTGACCAAATATTTGACGTTAATAAAATACGACGCGAAAGTCGTTTGATTTTGTGTTTTTATTGGCCTCGAAAATTTCCACCCAACAATCATGAATCACCAAAGGAAAGATGTGGGATTTATGATTATTTGGGAACTTTTATGTGCTGCAGATGATTTAATTTTTCCACTGTAGGTACCATGAGTTTCCAGACACCATGTAAATTATATTATTACCTAACTAATGCTAACAATAAACATAATTTTCATAAACGCAGTTAAATGTCATAAAGATTTTTTTCTTAATTTGTCCAAAAAAAATGTGATGTGTCACACTGTGCAATAATTTTAAGATGTGGACGAAACGTGCGTCGTGAAACGCGAATTGTTGCGCCCGCTAACTCCTCCCATTGGTCTTTAGGAACGCCCTTATCCAATTTTAGTTTAGGATATTGTGTCCTCTTAAAATGTGTTCTTCACATTCAAATGTTTTCACATATTCGGGTCGGACAGTTCGTTTCAAGGAAATGAGGCAAAACATCGTGATTAATTTTTTTACGTTTAAAATATTATCTTTTAAATTTTTTATTTATTTTATTTTTTAAATTTATGAAACATTTAATAAATTATTATTTCGGTGCATAAAATATCAGAAATACAAGAAAACCCTTTACATGTAATTATTTTTATTGCAAAGCGTTAAATATTAAAAAAAATTAACCATAAAATCATCTAAGATTATCATGTAGAATCATCTTCTTTCGGAAAGTACCACTAATTTCTGAACAACGTTTGGTTAAAGTAAAACATATGCACTTGGACCATAATGTTTTTTTAACTCACTTTGATATTCCTATGAGCCATCTTTGTGTTGGCATTTAAAACCTTTTGAACGAACGAAGCGACCTCAATTTTTGTCTGCTTTTAAATATCAGACTGTACATAAGAACATTAGATAAAACCAATACATTTGTATTATACCACAGATTTTTTGGTAGTTGCCAGCCGGTTTCGATTTTACTTAAGTCCCTCGGGGCGACACATTAACCACTTTGATACAATTATAGACGGACGGTTTATTTACATTTTATTACAATTTGATATTATGTACAGATAATTAGTTAGTTTTAGAGAAAGAGAATTTAGAGGTAAAGTTGTTCCCTCCTTGCTACGCTAGCTTGGGAAATATCATAGCAAGTAGTCCATTTCTTTTTGTAGTTAATATAAAACAAGCTATTCTGTGTATATACATAATAATTTAAAAAAATAAAAATACTTATCAAGGTCTGTCTAATATAACAAAAAAACAATGCAGGAGTAAGTACAATTTACGCGATACATTATATAAAATATTTAACAGTAAAAAACACAATATTAAAATAATAATCCGCTATGTTTTATTTAGGTTAGCCCATAGATATAACACTCTGGTTAGCCACAGATTACTTATTAAAAATAATAAGGTTTGTTTGGGTAGAATATTTTCAAAATTGAAAACACAAGCAGGTACCCACCTAAAAACTTTTTTATTTAAACAAATTAAAAAAAAAAAAATGTTTGGATGAAATAAAACTTTAAAAATTATTGTATTGAAAAATAATCAATAGCTTTAATATTCACGAAGACTGTACATTATATTACACGAGTCATATTATTTATGGCTCGTGTAATATAATATTATGGTGAAATAGATCATGGTGAACGGCAGCCGCTCGTAAATACTAGATTTTCGATTACACGCGCAATTACTCACTTTTCTATTTTAAACTTACATGGCGGAAATTTTCAATTACGTTTGTGAAATTAATTAATACATTCCCACGCGTGCTTTTTTGGTAAGTGAAAAACTGATAATGGAAAAAGTGTCAAAATTGGCCATTATTTCAATGCTATGTGTTGAATTTCGAAGCTATTTTTAGACGGTTCAAAGGTCTTCAGAAAAGGTTGTACACATTACACAACAGACGTGATTGGAATGATTTTTTGCCCTGTTCTACTGTACTCGGCAGAGCCTTCTGCGAACTGTGGAAATGAACCCATTAAATTCTAAATAACCGCCCGACCAGTTATTTCATAATTGGATTATTACAGAGTTTCCCCGAAAAAGAAATTAAACGGGAATTGTTGATGCAAACTTTATTTTTCCACTGTTTGAAAACTTTATTATTTTCTCTACCGACTGATTATTTGGGTTCGTTTTATCGTCGTTCGAACGAACTTGATTTGTTCGTTCGGTTGTTCGGAATAAAGGTTTCCTGCAAAGTTATTCGAGAAGTGAGGAGCTTTAATTTGCATTATTAGAACGAAGGTCAAAGCTTTTCACTCAGGTCGGCGTTGCTGCTTGTACACCGGCGGGCAGACATCGCCATGCGGAGCGCTGAGCGTCTGGTCGCGTATCGACCGGGAACGTGCCAATATCAATATCGCAGAGGCTCGACTCACTTCTCGTTTGCAAATACTATGAAATAGGTCATTATGATCGTTCGTTTTCAGTTTTTGTAGTGAGGGGGCTGTGCTTTTCGGGCGGGCGGTTGTTAACCGGACTGCCTCAGCATGAAGCGATGAGTAAAGCGTAGGTATAGAGTACGAGTAGACTCGTAAGTCTGTTCTTGAATGGTAGAATTCGGCCTGCTTTCAGTACAGCGCGATCCAAGCTAGCGGCAGGTTGCTTCTTGGCTTGTAGCGGGTAGCGCCCCGATCCCCAAAGCACGACGGAAGCTCTCGGAACGTGACTGCGTACTGTCACATTACGGTGAAAGTTTACTACGTAGAAACAGTACTTCCAAGTGGCCACTTGACGCTTGGACACCTCGCGCCGCGCCGTTAGAGTTACAAACAAAAGGTTTCTATGGTTCGCTCGGCGTCGATACACAGAACGAAAGTTTGCAAGTGGTTTCAAGTTCAAATGGGACGGTTTGTGTAAACTTTTAAAAACCCGTATTTTATTACTGTTAAGTAGTGTTGTGTGTGGTTATTTTTAACAATGTTAAACTTGATGTTTAACTAGTCGGAGCTTTTTGCAACGTTAAATGGTAAGTTCGCGCTTTGTTTAAAGTTTGTGATTTCTGTTTTTTTTTGTGCATTCTACGATCGAAATATAGAATTTCATAGAGCTAATATAGAATTTAAATTTCGTATTTTCGTCCCCGAAGGTAAATAATGAAATATTAATATTACAAGGTGTTTTGTATACAATTAATTGTCGTGATAAAATCGTAGCTCAAACCACAAACAGGCGTATCTCATATTTAGCAACTTTCCAGGGGAGCCAAAAATGTGTATTTCTTCCCGGATTTTTATACATTTTGTTACGTGTTTCGCTAATGGGGTAAACAAAAAAGCCCAATTGAAACCCCATTAGCGAAACATGTAACAAGAATCCTGCAAAAAAAAAGATTTTTGCTTTCCTGGAAAGCTGCTACATATGAGGCCTGTTTGTGTCGTGGGCGACGTATTGTCATCAAGGGGATTTCCCGTAAAATTATGTCTAAGTAACTAACTAACTAACCATCACGCCATTTCATCGGAGGGGTAGGCAGAGATGACGGACCGCCAAACAACCCGATCTTGGCACACACTTTTTGTTTGTTTGTTATTTTATGGCTTTCACCCAATAAGGGCGATCTTGGCCATGTTTAATCAGTTAGATTTTAATAGTCCAGATTGTTCTTAAAATTAGTTACTTTTAAACAGGATATAATGTTTGGGCAAATAAAATTGAAGCAAATAAGTTACAGTCTAAATTTATGTGTCTTTAATCCCCAATGACTTAAAATTTAATGCCGTTTTTATAAATGTATTTTGCTAATAAATAGTTAATTTGGGGGGTGTTGAGACTTAGAAGGCAGGGAATACTGGTAGGGAGATCAATTTTAAGTTTTACCAATTTATGCATAAAGTGTGTTTACTTCATTCACATTCATACATTCTCTTCTGTTATTCTGACTTCTGACATGGCGCGCCTCAAGTATTTGATTAACTCGATCGTGCCATGACTTCCTTGGACATCCCCGGCTTCTTCTTCCATTCACATTCGCGTCATATATTCTCATTACATTCCTTTCTTCGTTCATTCGCTCTACATACCCCTTAAGGGTCCCTTTCTTAATCTTACTCATTAAGCTTTCATCAGCCTTGCATTCTTAACGAATATCAACATTTTTCACACGATCATACATGGTTTTACCACACATTCGCCTCAGAGATCTTATTTCAACAGCATTCAGTCTACTTTCATCCTACCTCTGCCAGTTCCATGCCTCGCCGCCATACATCAGGGTTGGTATCAGCACTCCATTGTGGACTGCTAGCTTCGCTTCTTTGGACAACTTTTTGTTAGCTTGTATAAGTACACACGTATATATATATATTTTTTTTATTTATTTATGTCAGCATTTATAGTAATTTAATAAACAGATAAAATATAGTAACAAAAAAAAAGTTCTTAAGGTAAACGCAATGTTAATTTCTTTCAAAAGATAATTATTAAGTTACTAAACCATCACGCCGTTTGCCGTAGGCACAGAGGACGGACCGCCAAACAACTCGATCTTGGCATTCACTTCTTGCTTCATTCATACATAGTGTCTCATATATTCCCTTCTGTTATTCCAACTTCTGATATAGCTCGACTCAAGCATTTGATTCACTTGATCTTGCCATGTCTTCCTCGGGCGTCCCCGGTTTCTTCTTCCATTCATATTTTCTATGATAATTATGCTTTTATAAATCTCTCTATATATATAAAAATGAAAGTTTCTCTGTGTGTTCTTGATTTTCTCGAAAATTACTAGACCGGTTTCGCTGAGAATAGCATAGTTTGATCTTATTAGTCCCGGGAAGGTTTAAAAAGTAGTTTGACTGAAATCAAATATGTAAAACTGTTGCCATAACGTTATATAATTAGTATGAAAAATATTTAAAATGTTGTATTGAAGTCAGCCCATAGATATAACATTCTGGTTAGCCACAGATTGCATATTAAAAAGAACAAGGTTTGATTTGGTAGAATATTTTCAAAATGGAAAACACAAGTAGGTACCTATTAAGAACTTTATTATTTAGACATATTTTGAAAAAAAAAAAAATTTGGAATGAAGTAAAATTTTCAAACGAATGTTTCTTTATTTCTTTGTTTAAATATAGTAATAGCCGTCACAAGCCATTACTTTAACTTTAAAATCATTTTTGGCACCCAAACGACAAGCAAGAATTCACAACTTCATAACTTAATTAAAAAAAAAAAAAGAATCCGAGCAAGGCCGGGTACACATCGGCTAGTTATATATAAAGAAATGGTTCATAAATTATAGATACACTAATAATATCTGACAAAAAACATTGAGAAAAGCTTTTGTAATGCCAAATTTCCAAACATTTTTATCAACACTGTAATATATACAAGTACGTACCACTCTTCATAAAAAATTTCTTTAAAGCTAAAAAATGGAGGTAGATATGTATGTCCTATTAAATTAAGTTATAATCCTAAATTGGCCCGACATCTGTCTTTAGGGATACCTAATATGCCATTCTCTTTAACACATTCATTTTATGAGCTTTACCCGTGTTTTTACATTAAATGCCAAAATGAATACGCCACTTATGTTTGACAAGTCTAATCCTTGCATACCCCTTTCTCGCTTATTATAAAAAAAATAACACATGTCTTTATAATATCTCTGTATGGATTAACTAATATTTAAACACCTAAAAGTACACAGGGGTCTGCAAGTAAGAAATCGCATAGGATTTTAATATATTTTCTTATAGATTTCAGCTTGGTGGTAAAAACGAAAAAAATGCATTCTTTCACGTTTTTATTTTTTATTGCACTCAAGTTTTTGTTTGTATTTAGTGTAAAATTTGTAGTTACGTAGTTAAAACGTAGACTTCTCACATTAATTCTATAAATTAAAGCTGGATTTGGAAAAAAAAAATGGTTGAAGAGAGTGATAGGGGGAGGTGGGTAAAGTCATTGAAGGAAGGTCGCATGATCGTATAGAAACAGTTCCACAGTCACTTTCTAATTTAGACGACATCCCGAGTGAGTCGAACACGTTAGTTTCCAAGGACGAATCTGGCTCAGATTTTTCTGTTGACTGGGGACCTCAACTTTTTTCTCAGAGTGAGCTCAATGATCCAGTAAGAGACTCGGGTCTCTCAAAAGATGCAGCCGAATTGCTAGGATCAATGCTAAAAAACAAAAAACCCCCATCATCTGGGAACTCATTTACATGGTACAGGCACCGAGAGAGAGAATTTATTCAGTTTTTCTCCAAAGAGGGAAATCTGGTTTATTGTAATGATATTCCCCGGCTCATGAAGTGCGTTCAAATATAATATGATTCAATCAAAATGGCGCATATCATTGATTCGTCTAAAACTAATCTCAAAGCAGTCTTGCTGCATAGTGGAAATGTATTTGCATCTCTTCCTGTTGGACACTCTGTTCATATGAGAGAAAACTATAATGACTTGGCTACGATTATTGAGAAAATCAAGAGCATCAATGAATGGTTTGCGGAGATTTCGAAATACTAACCATGTTGTTGAGTCAATATGGAGATTATACAAACTATCATTGCTTTCTTTATTTATGGTACAGTAGAGCGAGACAGCTGCATTGGACAAAAACTGACTGGCCACCACGAGACAGTTTAACCCCTGGCGAGAAAACATCATCAATACGACCTCGATTCCTCCAAAAAAAAAGTGTTATTACCACCTCTTCATATTAAATTGGGGATCATAAAGCAGTTTGTCAAGTGCTAAGAGATGGGGATTGTTTCAGATATCTGCGTTCCAAGTTCCTGAAACTGTCTGAAGCAATGTTAAAAGAGGGAGTTTTCACTGTCCCCGACATAAGAAAACTTTTAGGAAACAATGGGAGAAAATGAAAAATAAGCATGGAACTCTTTCAAGAATGCAGTGGACACATTTTTGGGGATTTTTTTTTATTACAGTAACTGCACACATCCCCAAAGATGATATAGGCCTTGAGGGAAATAATTTCCCTCAAGGCCTATATCATCTTTGGGGATGCTGTGTGGAGGGTAAAATACTAAGAACCCTGACTAAAAAACTATTGTACAACGCATGCTGGCAGCGAATGAAGCTCAAGGATGCAATATGAGATTAAAAGTTCATTTCTTACTCTCCCATATTGACTGTTTTCCCGGATGAGCTTAAAAGTTAATTTCTTACACTCCCATATTGACTATTTTCCTGGATGGGCTTAAAAGTTAATTTCATACACTCCCATATTGACTATTTATTACTATTGACCGGATGAGCTTAAATGTTAATTTCTTACACTCCCATATTGACTATTTTTCTGGAGGAGCTTAAAAGTTAATTTATTACACTCCCATATTGACTATTTTCCTGGATGAGCTTAAAAGTTAATTTCATACACTCCCATATTGACTATTTATTACTATTGACCGGATGAGCTTAAATGTTAATTTCTTACACTCCCATATTGACTATTTTTCTGGAGGAGCTTAAAAGTTAATTTATTACACTCCCATATTGACTATTTTCCTGGATGAGTTTAAAAGTTAATTTCATACACTCCCATATTGACTATTTTTCTGGAGGAGCTTAAAAGTTAATTTATTACACTCCCATATTGACTATTTTCCTGGATGAGTTTAAAAGTTAATTTCATACACTCCCATATTGACTATTTTTCTGGAGGAGCTTAAAAGTTAATTTATTACACTCCCATATTGACTATTTTCCTGGATGAGTTTAAAAGTTAATTTCTTATACTCCCATGTACACTATTTTTCCGAAAACTTGGGAGCCCACAGCGAAGAACAGATTTCACCAGGATCTCCGTGATATCGAGAGACGTTACTAAGGAAAATAGAATGTCAATATGTTAGCTGACTACTGCTGGCTGCTCAATTGAGAAACCAGAGTATGAAATCGGAAACGAGTTGGGAGAAGCATCAAAGAGAAGAAGAAAAGGTTTCATAAGAAAAAGGAGTAGACCTAAAATTGTGTGTAAACATCAGAAACAATCTTTTGATCAGTTGTAAGGCAATATAATTTATTTAGTTCATTATAATAAATAAGTGTTTTATTAATTTTTTTTATTTTTATTTTGCGAAAAACCTATACGTGATGGGATGTAACGGAAGTTATTTTTAAAATATGTGACCTTTAAAACATACAATTTAGCAAAAATATCTCATTTAACTGCAAAAAAAAATTGCAGACCTGTGATATTAAATCTTTCAATGGATTACATGTTTAGTCTAATAACGTATTACTCAAGTATTACGTCATTATAACCACACGCCTTTCTCATTGCAACAACCGGCTAATAATACACTGACAATGTAATCAAACAAAAGATGTCGGTCTGGATCAAAACAAAAGGTAAACAATTTTTCCAAAACTTAACTTAACAGCAAACCAAACGCAATGCAATACTGTCGGACATCAGAACATTATTAATTAAATTTCTATCGTATTTCTAGCCAAGTTTAGTTCAATAATAAATCCGTGTGAAATAAATACTTGACCTTTGACTCCGAATACCGAATAGAGATTTTCTAGTAAGGTAGATATTGTGTTGTGGGTACCGTCCAATCATAAATAGAAGAGGACTACTAGAATGGTGGGCATCTTGCATGCGTTTTCTACTGGCTTGGAAAATTTCATGGGTATACATTTTTCTGCAAATTATTTTAACAATTTCTTTATTTTATTATTGATTATTTAAAACTGACGATGAATTTGATGATGATTCTATGATAATTATCGTGATTGATTTTTGGCATGGTATTGTGCTTGTGCTGGGCTACCTCCTCCTTCAGCCGACGTTTCAGACAGCCTTGCAGTGTCCATCATCATCGGGTCAGATCTGATGTCTCGTAGATCCCTTCCAATTATAGTTTCTTAAAATAATATATTAAAAAAATATGGTTTCATTGACGTTATTTGGCAGTTAACTGATAATTGGCTCCATTTTTTAGTTTTATATGTCAAAAAGTACTTTCCATCAATAAATATATAGAAATGCTTCTTTTTTAAAATTATTTATTTATTATTTTTATTATAAAATATAGATATTACGATAATTTTTACAATAACAAAAAAGAGTAGTCATTCAAAGCTGCCATATGCAGGTTCTAGTATTTTATTTTAATTTAATAAACATAATAATATGTAAAAACCGTAGAACTGCTCAAGTATGGAAGCCATCGAGGTGGAGCTACTTCTTTTACTATATTTTCCACTATTTCTTCTCTGGATTATAAGCTGAGTAAAATTTGTATCTCAAATTCAAATAAAACTCTTGTTTGTAATGTCATAGTAAGGATGGTCCATTTTTTAAATTTTTACAGTGAAAAAAATGAGGATTAACATTTTTGAAATCTCAAGATATCGGGAAAATAAAAATGTGGGTCGTAGGCCCACATGAAACTACGCGTGTTTACATTAAAATAATGTTAATAATGTACACCTTTTCCACACTTGTAAATTTAGTTACCGGGAGCTCACATGAACACAGCCGTACTTCAGCCATTTTTAATACTTATGATTAAAAAGTTAAGAGGAACGGCTTGGCGCCCTGTTTCATACAAAACTTAATTTTGGATTTGAGGCTAAAATACCCACCCAAACTGAATGATCTTTTTTTAAAAATTAAAGGTATATATACTCGTACGTTGGAACACAAATTTGCCGTAAATAATTTAAAACATTGACCCGAAAAAATGTTTTTTTAAAGATGTAAAAAAAAAAGTTTTATTATATATAATCATGTTTACATAGCAAATATGACAAATTAAACAAAACTACCGTTAACCCCCAAGTAATTGCCAAAGTTGTCCCTAAAATCGTGAAAATTTTATTTCTTCAATGGCCTATATTTCATAAAAACATATAGGAATAAAAATAAATAAAAATAAAAAATAAATAACCCTTACTAGATATTTGCTATACCCTTTGATTAAAAAAAAATCATTCGGTTTGGGTGAGAATTTTGGCCTCAAATTAAAAATTCAGTTTTGTATGAAACAGGCCGCGCAGCTGTTCCCCCTAAAAAAAACACTAACTGTCTTACTTATCAGATTTTTATTCTCCGGTTCAGCCTTGTGTAGTTCATTTAAGGCCGTTTTAATCGAACCTACGTCGTGGTGATAAGTTATGGTTTTCACTATTCCGATCTTACGTCCCGCTTAATATTTAGACTACGTTAATACGTATGGGGGGAATGCTTTAGAAATTCTTCCAAAACCGAAAAAATAATAAAAAATATATCATGCAAGTCGCTCATTAGGAGACAAGGGTAGAATTAGGTTTATTATTCATTGCTGATATTAAATTTGAAGGGTTTCCTACAACAAGAAAATACTGGACTCATTTCTAAATAGGTCATTTTACTGGCTACGCGGTCATTAGGAGTTTATTATGATATATAGCAGCCCGAAGCCGTCAGAGAACTTTTAATCATCGAGGGATTTATTCAAAATAATCTGGAGAAAGTTAGTCTGCTGGTCTCTCCCCCTTCCAACATTATTATTTGGCATTATTTAAAATTGTTAGAAATTAGTTGTGAATCAAGAAAACTTATTTTGTTTTAGAAGAGTTTTAATTCACAATATACATTTGTTACTTAGTTAAACAAAACGTAATATGAACTCACAGATTGCGCTAGTTCAAATATTTTAGAATAAAAAACGCATTTATTTATTTACGCCAATTACAGGCTTTTACATGAACATTTACAAATAATATTGAAATTTAGGTATTATAATTTTTTCGCCAAAAAACGCTATAATTTTTTTAAGGCGGTTTAAATTTTCTATAATTTAAAATCAAAAAGATGTTTGTAAACTTAATAGTGTCCGAGATACAGCTGTTAAAAATTACGTAAATTTGTCTTATTTTGTCGTTTTTAGCTTTTTTAGAGTTTTTTACAATTTTTACTGCGAAGTACTAATTATTTGTCAAATATTGTTACGTATTTTTTAAAGTAGACTAAATTACTACAAATTGAAACTAAAAGTGTCTCTGTAAATTTATTAGTGTCCGAGATACAACTGTTGAAAAATTCGTACATTTTAAATATTTTATCAATTTTACCCATTTTTTCACAGTTTTTTTAAAATTTTTACTCCGAAAGACTGATTTATTGAAAAGTTTTACTACATATTTTAAAAATAAACTTAACTTTCTTCAATTGAAAGTCAAAACTGTCTCGGTCGTTTTAATAGTGTCCGAGAAACGGGAATACAAAATTTTGTACATTTTTAATATTTTGCATTTTTAGGTATTCTTTAGTAAATTTTTCCTCCGAAGAACTGATTTTTCAGATTCGTTGCAGTTTGAAATAAAAATTGTCTCTGTTGACTTAATAGCGTCTGAGATACAGCTATTCGAAATTACACAAATTTTGTCACTTGCGTAATTTGAAAAAAATATTCCATTTAAAAAGTACAAAATGGCCATTTCCCAAAAATTTTAGCATTTTTTTGAAAAATATGAAAATAATAGTTTTCACAAATGAAACCCACATCTAGTACACTCGGTTCAACTTTGTCTCTATCGTGATCCATCTTTTAATATTTCACTCGAAAAATATACAAAAATGCTAGACACGTTTTTTATAACATACGCCTAAGATAGTGGTCAACACAAAACTTACCGAGAGAGGGTGAGAGGAATAGGAGAGGTACATAACAAAGGGGAGTTGGGCCAGCTAAAATAGATTAGTACAAAAGACTAAAAATAGATACGCATCCAACTGATCGCACTAGCTCGTACCTACGAGTGCGAACGACCATGCACATTGCACATCAGTTAGAAGGGGACAGATAAATATGCATTATTTACACAGTGAAGATACAGTATCTATCGTGTTAATAGGAATAATTATTAATTTTTAATATTTCTGCTGTCGTTTCAACAAAAAAAATAATTTTTTATTTGAATTATTGGCTTATTTAAAAAAATTTTCACCATAAAGCTTTCAAATCTCACCAAATATTTGATTACATCGAATTGGGAGAGATTTAATTCGATTCAGCACTGATGAAACCATATTAAACGATGCCTCACTCGACTTGTTGTGAAACGTGTATTTTTGAAATAATCCCCTCTCCTTCCCCCTAGAAGGGTGTTCCAACACTTTAATTTGGGCGGATTCTGCGGATTTTCATTTTTACCGCCAAGATGAATGTATGACCAAATTTTCATGAATGTAGCAATTTTGTCAAATATTTTATACATTTTGGGTCTACTTTTCCTGTACGGTTTGGCTAATTTCAGTATGGTCCGAGTGGCGTGAGTATCTTTCGATTGGCGAACGTTAGATTCCCCTCTCCGCACCACATAATTTCCTCAAACAAAATGGAACACGGTTTAAATTCTAATTTTAAATTACGATTAATAGAACCAACACCAAAAAGGTTCTAAGAAGGCCTGAACATGAACTATGCTGAAAGCGATATTTTCCATTATAATTATCGACAGAATTACCATTACAGAAAAGTGGACGAGGTTGACAAAGCGGCGTACCTACATTTATCGGAAAATGGGTCATTATTTATATTTTTATTGGACGGAATAATATTATTTATGGTAAAAATCTTAACGTGCAAGTTTCCATGAATAATTCATATACCCAATGTCGTCTGTGAGAACAGAAGGCTTGTCATCACGGATTGATTAGTCTATGGATAACTTATTACCAGTGGCGGGCAGTCCATAAAGACTGAAGAAAAACGAATTATAAAAAAAAAAAAAAATGTTTTGTTGTTTAAAAAAAATCTATTTGATAACATTCAAATATTGAATGCACAATTTACATATCAAAAAAATGAAAAACTACACACAGTCTATCCTCGGTCATAGAGCACGCCACTGCCATCAATATAAGATAATATTGAAAACGGTATTTATCAAGATCATCAAATTATGCAATGTAATGCAATAATAGTAGCCTAAAATCGAAAGATTACACAATACCCTTGGTCATAGAGCAATGCACGCCACTGTTTACCTTATTGGATCGTAAGTTTTATGCTGTGCTAGACGACTTGCCGCTCGAAATCGCTGGGAATCGCTGTTGGAAGAGATATTGACAGATTTTCTATGGTCAAAATCTGAATTCCTTTTGTTGGTAAGACATCGGTTCTTTTTGATGTACTGAGATATGTACTCAACTTACGAACTCCACCCTTCATAATAAAACATAGCTCCGGCTTGTCACAGCCCACGAGACGATGACATAATGTCAATTTTATTTTATCAGATGAAGTAGACAGACACCGATGAGAGTTGACACCGGTTAGAAAATTCCCAAATGGCCCTCAGTAATCATTTTTGCCTCAGCTGAGCTTTGGTCGATGAATAAATAAAATCGTTCAACGAGGTATTGTCCACATGCTCAATTTTAGTTCGGTCTGCCGAATCCAAGGTTGGGTGTTCAGATCACGTTGGGGTCACCAATGTAAAGACGGAGGCGTATATACGTATATCTGACTGTATTATCTTGTGAAGGGAGGTATTAAAACGCCTCGAATAGAATAGATTGATTTATTAAATACAGTACACTTTCTGTAACTTAAATAATTACATATCAGAAGACGCGGTACTAGGACAGTGAGGGACGGTGTTGTACCGGACGGCGCTGGGAAACGAATGTAAGGAGCCCGGCTCTGCAAGCGTGAAGCAGTGGGCTGGCTAGCTGGGGATACCAGTGCGGTATGCAGAAATATATTTTGCATAGGTACCGCCACACTAGAAACAAGAGAGATGGGATATTAACCATTATTAGTATGAAACCGCACGCACAAAAGTGTCGCCAACTTTGTTCACCCATATGCAAGTCACTACGCGCATCTTGTTTCACCCTACACACTAAATGCATTTATTTATTTGGTTCCGCCGCTTTCATTTGTGCAGTTTGCTCATAGCTCGGTGACAATCGGAACCCTTCCATGTCATGCCATGCTATATTTTTTTTATTTCTATTTATCTATGATTGAATCAGGTCAAGAACGGTAGTCAATAAGTGTAGCAATAAAAAAAGTGGACATTCGATAAATTGGAACTAATTTTTTCATTATTATAGTAACACCAAGCTACTATCTTTGTCTTTGTAATTTTTTCCTTATATATATATTTTTTTAACATTTTTGTTTGACAGTCCGTTTTAAAGAAACAAAGAAAATCAAAATAACTCGATTATATTTAGGTTTGTTTAAATTAATAATTTTGATCTGTGAAATAGGTTTTTGATACCGTACATATCAGAAATAACAAATAATCGCCTTTGCTTGTTTGATCTTACTTGCAAAAAGCGTTAGATAATAAAAAAAATAAATAAATACAAAATCATCTTAGATGATATGATGTAGAGTCTTCTCCTTTCGGAAAGTACCACTTATTTTTAAACACCATTTGGTTAAGCACCAAAGTTATTTACTTTCGAAATTATTGATTCAACTATTTACGAAGCATGCCTTAATATAAGTGTGTATTCATAGGTATTTTAAAATTATAAAATAATTTGCAAAATTACTGCCTCAACACAGGCTAGCCTAGTGAGGCGGGTTATGTGAAACTTCAACTATAACTGTTACTGTATTATTTTCTATTTTACTTTATAAACCACCGTACACTTATATTATTGTATTATACATGTCTTTTAGTTATAGTTAAATTTAATTGCAATAAAGATATTATTATTACTATTAAAGTAAAAAAAACGAACTTGGGCCATTGTGGTTTTTTTAACTAACTTTCTCATTCCAATTAGCTACTTTGGTGTTGTCTTTCAAAACCTTTTAAAGGATCGCAGCGCCCTCAGTATTTGTCTACCATTAAATAATATCAGACTGTGCTTGCAAAGTTTTGCATTCAAAAGCAATTATTTGAGCTTTTTCTGTAGATCTTACAATACAAAGTTTTAATTAAGTTACAAGCAGAACTTTAATAAATTTGCATTATTTAGTGGCCGTTTTAGACAATTTTCATAAATTTTACGAAAAAAAGTTTCTATCCAGCATTTTTATACCCATAAAGATCTTAAAATTTATAAAAATAATTAGATTGCTTCGTAAAAAAAAACACTACACGCCAGTAATCAAGTGAACTAGCGTTGATTTTCTATAGAGATAGTTTAGTTCTTGGTATGTGGTATGTATCAAATGATAAAAAGTACTGAATAATTAGCAGTTCCCTACCCCTTTTGGTTGTAAAAATGATCAATTTTCTTTTACCGTTCCTTACCGGTGCTGTCAATTGAGTTGACGTATTTAATAATTTCAATATCTCTGTTAATGTACTAAACACAGAGTTCATATTTTAGATATTTCTCAATAATATATGTATGTATTAAAATGTACGCGTATATCGAACGCAGCAGAAAAAATGTTTTGGTGACAAAACTGGAAAAAATAATCAATATAGAATAGTTAGGATGTCAACTAGGATTTAATTAGGATTTCGCTCGCCGTGCCACTATGCGCGGTCTTCAGTAGTAGTTGGAGATCTGTCGGCAGTAATGGAGGTGCCATCCGTTTTATTCGCGACCTATGTTTTTTTTTTCTCATTTTCAGCACTTTATACCCAGTATATATACAATAATAATAATATCTTTATTGTAATTAAATTTAACTATAACTAAAAGACATGCATAATATAATAATGTAAGTGTACGGTGGTTTATAAAGTAAAATATAAAATAATACAGTAACAGTTATAGTTGAAGTTTCACATAACTCGCCTCACTAGGCTAGCCTGTGTTGAGGCAGTAATTTTGCAAATTATTGTATAATTTTAAAATACCTATATTAAGATATGCACTTATATTAAGATATGCTTCGTAAATCATTGAATCAATAATTTTGAATTTGGGTGAGTGCACCAAATAAAAAATATTTTATGTAAAGCAGAATCATTTTAAAGAGATTCTGGCTTGTGTAGTGGTGTACTGTAACGTAGAACTTCTGCGGGATAAGGGTAAAATAAGGGCAAACTATTTCGAACCAACTACTTTCGATGTGCACTACTACACACGTAAGAATCTCTTTAAAATGATCTGCCTGCGCTATTAATAAGTAAACTATTAATTTTTATCCAACTCAAAAATCACAGAAACTGTAAATGTGTACAGTTAGTGTATAGCGTCGGAAAATTCGCTAGCACTATAAGGAAGAAGTTAAACAGCCTAAATTCTATTTAACGATATAAATCAAGTACTCACCTTGGAATCTAAATGATAGAGGTAAATTCCAAATGAGTTCTTACAAGTGTTTTGAAGATTGGTTTATGAGCCTTAATGTCTTTTGAATTTTGTACTAATCCTTATCAGAAATCCTAGCATTTTAAATGCGGTGTTAGTTATTTGATTAATGTATTCACTGAATAATTGTTGGCTGTCTAATAGTACCCATTCCAAAACACAATCTTAATACAACCCCTCACACAATCTTCAACGGTGACAGCACTGTCATTAATTTTTTATTCCCGGAGTATTATATTTTGGTTTGTAACGTTCTAGAATTTTTTTTAATTTTGATGAATGTAAAGATCGTGCGATTGATGCTAGTATTAAAGACAACGTGAGAGAGCGATAAAAAAAGTGTGAACGGTTTTCCAATGTCTGTTCTTCTTCACCTGTTACTGGAGATAATACATATATGTAAGTTTGTTTGTCCTCAATATAGAAAATAGTACAGTTTGTTTTTATTAGTGTTGGGGAGGTTTAAATGTTAATAAGCTCTAGAATTGAAATTTTGTCGGATTCACTGGCCACATTTAAAAAGAGTATCTCGATAATGATGTAAACTGCTCTATGGGCATTCATATTGCATCACTTCTATAGATCACCAATTCTCACACCTACAAACAGTCACACATACACACAGACTTAAACACTACACATGTCACCCGGTAAATAGTCAATGTATAAAATAAACATATAAAGAATTATTTCATTGTTGTCTACCATGTAATTTTAATTTATGGAAATTGTTTCTCACTGGTGTAGGGGTAGGTGTAGGAGTAGCGGTAGGGGCAGGCGGGGGCAGAGGCAGAAAAGTAGGGGCAGGGCAGGGGCAGGGCAGGGCAGGGGCAGGGGCAGCAGCAGGCAGGGGCAGGCAGCAGGCAGGCAGCAGGCAGGCAGGCAGGCAGCAGGCAGGCAGTATGCGCAGCGGCAGGTAGGGGTAGGGGTAGCAGGGTGGGGTAACACTTCACAACCTCAATACTTTACTCCAAACCATTCTTAACCGAGGGCAACGCCGGGTACTACAGCTAGTTAAGTATATTTTCATGAAATATCCTGAGAATCTGCCCATTATTTGTAATTTGGATAACAATAACTAACTAACTAACTAACTAACCATCACGTCGTTTCTCCGCAGGGGTAGGCAGAGAGAACGGACCGCCAAGCAACTCGATTTTGGCATACACTTCTTGCTTCATTCACATTCATACATCGTCTCATACATTCTCTTATATTATTCCAACTTCTGACATGGCCCGACTCAAGTATTTGATTCACTTGATCGTGCCATGTCTTCCTCGGGCGTATCCTGCTTCTTCTTCCATTCACATTCGCGTCATATATTCTCCTTACACTCTTTTCTTCGTTCATTCGCTCTACATGCCCAAACCATCTAAGCGTCCCTTTCTTAATCTTGCTAATGACACTTACATGCCTTGCATTCTTTACGAATTTCAATATTTTTCACACGATTATACATGGTTTTACCACACATTCGTCTCAGAGATCTCATTTCTACCGCATTCAGTTTACTTTCATCGTTCGTCTACCAATTCCATGCCTCACTGCCATACGGTTGTTTTAATTTTATTTCTAAGTAACTTGTCGAGTTTTTATTTCATGTCAGGAGAAAATAATAACCTAAAGAAGTTGGTTTCACTTTTTCTCGTTTCCTGAATTCTTTATATTCTTCTCGTCATTGGTTATCGGTACAACACACGTCATGTCTAAAATAGGCTTCCAATTAATAATGTAAGAATATACAAAGGAATAGGGATTGTCACGTTCAAGAAAAACAGTACAATAGGTTCCTTCGCATTGTGAAATTAGTAAATAGAAAAACATTGAATTCAGAAATAATTACATCAAAAAGAACATGTTCCTTTTGTAAATTATTATTAAGGTTTTTTTCTTGAAACGAATTTCATGCCTTCATTAGTCAGTTGGTAACAAGACAGTGTTAAAAATAAAATATTTGGTTTTATTTTTGTTGTCTCTTTATTATTATTAATTTAATTGAACTTGAACGGCTCTCATTACTTTGTAGTCGAATAATCTTTATTTTATATCCGGACACTAATACATTTTCTTCATTAATTGTTGTACACTTTTTTGTTATAAATTAAAAATGACACTTTTAAGGGGGAGAGGGACAATCATTAATTCGAAATAATGATAATATCATTACGAAATACGCTGAATATAACGTGTTTGAAGAGAAAAATATTTTATCATTGTTGAACTTCTGTCTTACCGGGACAACCGCTCTTCCAACTGAGCTAATGACACCAGTTCATTTAACACCATCTTCATCGATATCATACCTCATCTTCAAAACTTGCAATATTATCTTTTCGTTAAATCCCATATCTATCTGCTATCTAACGATGATGACTTTAAAGTTCTACCCGAATATAATTACAATCTAGATAGTCTCTTGGATATAACTATACGATTTTTATTTATATGGGACACCTGTTGAATTTTCTACAAGTCTAGAAAGAATATTTAAATTATTTTAATAACTTATTTGTAATATTTAATCATTGTAATAATAAATTTACCCTAACCTAACCACTATGTGAAAATATTAATTGATTAAAACTGTAGCGCGTTCTGATCTAACAATGAGTTTATTAACTATTGGGAGTATAATGCCTAAGAAATTAAATGTATTGAGAAAAATGGAAAAAAAGTGAACACCTTTTCAAAAATAAATCATGATATTCGAACTCCTTCAACCAGTCATTGCCACAAATAAATCCTTATGTGTGCGAAGCACTCATACACGCGTGACATCCTCGAGCATAAAGCGCCTACTACAGAAGAAGCTGTGCAAAGGGAAAGATGAATGGGAGTCAATTAACAGTACGCAGGTATAAATGTAGATTAACTACATTTATACCTGTAGGATTTGGCTGAAACGTAATGCGAAAATCAACGCAATTTCCAAGATTAAAAACTCTTCGTAGTATGCCTTAGTAAAAAACTCTGACCGATGCTCTGACTTTGTTTGTATATTGTTTTTTGTTTAATCTGAAGTCTGTAGGTCACGTAAAACTATTTTAAGCCCACAGTGTCATATCTTAATCATAATGCCAAAATATTTGTTTAATATTTTTCATTTTTTCTATAAGAAACAAGGGCGCTGATACACGTGTACCAACTACTGTGAAAATGGACAATACCCTTTTTTTTCATTTTGAGAGATGTTAATATTATCATCAATGATTAAAAGTATATTGCAATAAGGTTTATAAGTTTTCAAAATTTATCCAAGAAAAAGTCAGCAGTTGTATAATACAAATAAAAAATCGGATCGGTATAGCCGAGACACTATCTAAAAAATACAAATAAATTGGGGTAGAATCTTGTAGTCATGATAAAAAGATAGCAGCCAAAAATAAATTAATTGAATATTTTATTGACAGTTCTTAGAAATCGGGAACGGATTGGGGTAGCTATAGCTCAATGGATGAGAGCGTAAGGTCCCGGATAGACCATGAGGTCCTGGGCTCGAGTCCCAGTGCTTCTCTGTCTTTTCGGTTTCATGTTTCATTTTGAGAGTTGTTAATATTATCTTCAATTATTAAAAATAACCTCAGAATTTGTGAAAAAATGACGCTTATTGAATTGGTTGGCACGGTAGAGTTGGTAAATGCGCTGCTCTTGAATAGAGTGGAGTCCCGCATTCGAGTTTCAGTCACAATCTATCTTTTTTAAAAAAAAATTGTGTCTTTTCTGTTTTCATATTCTTTGAAGATTGTTGATATTTTTTCAATAATCAATAACTTTAGCTATACCTATCGATTTCAGAAGGATTGAAAGATTCGAGAACATTTCAGTAATGGTATTTGGTAGGTTTAAGGAGGGTAAAAGATTTTTTTAAGGATATAAACACACGTACAGGCGTCCAAACTAATCAGAACATGGAACTATATATTACAATACCTACCCCCGCTGTATATGATGAAACTAATTTTATTGTTTCAGCTGCAAGTTTCCCAAACAATACAAAATATTCCGCATTCAATTTCAACCCCTATTCTAAAGAAAAGAATTAGTACTTATTCCAAGTAGCTACGTTCGTCGTTTTTCGGCTTACTCCAACCTTCTTCGTGGAATACGAGCTCCCGTAATACACAGAGAATACAGAAGTACGCAGTACGAAGTAAATTCCTATATAAACAGTTGCACGCACTCGGTGAAACGACGCAGGACTGTGTCATATTGAATTTTCCGCATCGAGCCCCCTGGAAATGATGGATTGTCCGGGCCGTTAATGTAAGAGTATACTTTGAATTTTTCAAGCCTACAAAAACTTTATCTGATTGACTGCGAAATTTCTTGGAATATTTTTTAACATAACCTTCGGAAATTGCTCTTTGTGTTTATTGAGGAAAGGGGGGGGATGTTGGTGATGGATAATTTATTAATTCAAAATTATGATAACATTGTTATGCAATACGGTTAACCTAATGTTTTTAAAGAAAATAAATTATTTCGTATTGTCCTACGTATATTTTCAAAATATTTAAAAATGTTGAATACCTCAAAAAATACTGTACAGGTTTTTCTTTAAAATGTCGTGAAGAAATTAAAAAGAAAGAATAGGGTGTAGTTTAATTTGGTCATAAACACTAACTTTAATGTTCGTAAAAAGCATTTGTTTTGTGGCTTGCCATAATTAGAATTTAAACATATAACTTTGTTTTAAGCCACATCAATTTAATATAATGATCGACCGATTTTGGAAGTACCCTTCCTTCGTCAGGACTGTATTAAAACTTTACATTAAATTGAAGTGATTTAAAACAAATTTATGCGTTTATATTATACTAATTTTAATGTTTTTTTTAAATGCGGATTACAAAATATTGGTTAAGTTTATAAAAAAAACGAACCAGGAAAGGATTGAATATATTTTTCTCCACTTTGAAAAATTAGGTTCTGATTTTTAATATTTTGTAAAATATACCTCAGAAATAGTCTTTTTTCTGATTTGATTTTGATAAATGCTAAGCCCATGTAACTTTAAAAATATGTAATAAAAAAATGTCTTTATAAACATCATGTCTATCGTATTAAGTGATAATATTATTATTATTATTTATAATGAATAAATAATCCCCTTTCGACGTCCCCCTCTCCCTAAATGTGAACATTACTGCCCAGTGCATCTGGGGCTATTTTTTTCTCAATTAGGTAGTCGTGTGTGAACGAAATGTGGATGGGAAGGAGATAACGAAGATGTTCGTCAATAAACATAGCTAAATTATTTTTAAGAAACGTTTCAACTGTACCTATGCATGTTGGTATTTCAACTGAGTAATGCTGAAAGTATCTTTCACATTGAAACCAACTAACTTACTCATAATTATGAAATTTCCCCGCAGGAATAGAATTCCGCAAATCTCTGTCACGGGACACACTCCTCGACTCAATCTCATTCATATGCACATAATTTTCTGTTATTTCGACATACCTATTTACCGATTCGAGAACTTGATTCGCTTGAGACCCAGTAATACCCTATGAACGGAAACTGAACATTGTTTGAAACGAGATATGATAATACGGAAGAGAGAGGGAGCGCGCTAATACAAATAACGCTTAGGGACGTAAGCGATCGCTTAAAAATATTTAATAAAACCCGACATATTTAGAATAGAGCAAAAATCTCATTAAAGATCATTGAAATAAAAGCTGTGAATTATTTAATGCCTATAAAATGTGTAATAACAGAACCACATGAATGATAGTGCCAATATTTCAAAATAGATATGGTCAACGAACCCTGAAACACATTGTACCATTTATATTTAACAAGTTGCCAAACGAATTTAAAAACAATTGCTCTATGACGAAATTTTCACTGATTGGCTTTTGGAAAGTAACCTTTTGTATTAATGGTAACAAATATGACGGTCTCCTTGATATCTGCTGTATTTTGCTCTTTTTTACATTGTCTATTGAACAATGATGGTCTCCTTGATTGTATATCTCCTTGAAAGCTGCGGGTATCTTTAAAATCATTTAAGTGCTACTATTCTATTAAGTCTATCCTCACTGTAATAAAATTGTACTACTGTTTTTTATTCCTCAATTTGTTTAATACTTGTTGGAATATTGATATTTTTATAATATTATTTAAATCGATATTATGTAAGAGTCTAGTATCTCTATAACAAAACTGTTATGCTGTTTTCATATTTTTAAAATATTTTTTCCATTTTGTCTCATCACAACATGCATATACCTATATTGTTATATTATTGCGTTGCTATTTATATGATGATTGTTATTTATTGTTGTATTATATAATATTGTTGAAGTAAACTCCCGCTGACAAGCTACTTGCAGTGGCTTAGCGGGTACAAGTACCCATTTTATGGAATTAATATTATGCAGTAAAATAAAATTTAAAAAAAACACGTGTTTTTTCGGAGCATACTGTACGATTTTTTTCTATGGAGGGAATTTCATGAAATTCCCCTTGCAACTAGGCACCTAAATAGAGATTTTCTCAAACATATTATTTTTTTTATAAAATACATGATATTTAATGGAGTAGTTACATTAGATCACCATACTAGGCGGCTGCCTGTTTCATGGTGGCCAATGGAGTATAGTTACTTTGTATGAAGTCCAGTGTAAACATTTGGATTTAGTATATAAAAATGTTGAAAATTGGAAAAATTATAAAAGAAAGTAGGAAGATAGAGAAAAATACACGCATAAGGATTAGATCATAAAAATAGACATAACTTCTTTTTTTATATATGTGCATGCATGCACACATATGCACGTAGGTGCATATACTCGTATATATATAAACACGCAAACACATCATATATATACATATATGTACGCATATATAGACATATGTACGCATATATTCATGTATGTACACATATGTACGCATATATACATATATGTACACATATATATGTACGTATTTATATATACACATATGTACACACATATACACACATCCTTACGCATATAAACATATACACATACATAGACACACACATACACATGCACATGCACATATATCCCCACACACCTAAACAATATATACACCTCTATCGGAATACGAGAAATAGGCTACTGACACTGTCACAATCATTAGCCAAAAAGTCCCCAAGCGCCTTCCTGAAACTGTTGTATTTAGCTGTTAAATTATTGAAGTTTTTAGGAGCAAGGAAATTAAACTGTGACTGTGCCATTGATGTTTTTGTTGCTGTAAAATATAATTGGATTGGTTGGAATATCTAGTATTATTGTTTGAAATGAATTTTCTTTTGATTAAAAAACCTTTGTAACTTTTTTCCACTTATTTATTATTTATTCATTTTAATATGGAATTCCACCATGAATTGACGGTTTCGAAATCAGAAATATTATTGATTGATTGAAAAATATATTTTTTTTATATATTAGAATTTAACATAGAAGGATATGTGTTTGACATATAAGCATTTTATATTAAATACTTTGAAGTCCTTGAATAAGTCCTTCGTGGGGTGAATATAGTGTACTTTGTAAATAGTTCACACTATCAATTTTTGAGCTTTAATTAATGGATTTACTATCGTTTTAAGGCATCCCAGATTATTATACCATAAGATATAATTGATTGACATAGGGAAAAGTATACTGTTTTTATTGTATTTTTATTTAATATGTTTCGTAATGATCTGAAGATAAATGCCAGTTTTCGTATACGGTTTGTAACACTAATTGCTTGTTCCGAAGAGCATGTAATTAATTATATTTTTTAAAGTGCACAAAACATCATGTTTTCAAGGGAAGTTTGTAATAAGTACATAGAAATTCTGAATGCGGAGGCGTCCCAGACGTGTTTTTACATCAACTTATATTTTCTGCGCTTCTTTCTTTCTCCATCTTTTCAGCACGTCCAAAGCAGCAGCTTCCATTAAATACCAAATATATTAAATTAATAAGGAACTCCAGCGTAAAATATAATAGTTTTAAAAATATATGAATATATAGATCAGCAAACGCCGATTTTGAATATATATATATATATATCATTTATTTTATATATTTATACGTAGAATCGTTATTTAAAAGTGAATAAAAAATCATCTCATCAAAACACCGAGTTATGTTGTTACCATTGCATTTGGAACATCTGACGTCACGCGCATATTTTGTTTTTGGATTAGCATGGACATTTTTATTTTTCGATTTTATTTTGTATTTTAAATATTATTTTTTTTAGTTTTCGCGATATTTAAACTTAATTTGGGTGACTTTAAGCTCTATAATTGTTGTTCAATATGAAAAAAAAAACTATTATTAATGAAAGAAATTAGAGTATTTATGAGCAAACCAATTATCTATACAGATATTATGAAAATGTTGATGCTCAATACTGTTATTATTCTTTGACTTATAGTTCCTAAAAAGGTACATAATTTTAATATTTCTGTTTAGTTATGGTTAACTGTGAATAGAATATAAAATTATTTTATTATTGAAATTTTGAAATTATATCCTCAAAAGTGATCAAAACCGACCGGCCATAGATTTGGAGCCTTTTGGCTGGTTTTGAAAAATTGAATCTGTGAAAATTATTTTAACAATGAAAACTAACTTTAAAAGAAAAACGAAATATACTGGTATTTAAGATTGAACTGGAGTATGTATAATATGTACCGAATTAAAACATACTCGCAAATACGGAAAAAAATCGTGCATAGCAAACCTTTTATAAAAATGTGCGTCCCTTTAAACTGCAAATAACTGGTAGGTAGCCATATTATGGAATACCAAGATTTTTTTCTTCATTTTGTAATAAATGATATTGACTTTTAAGGAAGGCATCTTACCCTGAAAAGGTAATCTGGGTCTTGTCCGTTACGTTTACATCGGCCTTGTATTTACATTCTTTCGGATCATTCGTAATACCATCGTAAATTGTTTTACCACATATATGCCTCACTAGTCGCTAACGACCATATAATACCAATAATGACTGTTTATTCATTAATTTATATCTATATATTACACAGTACCATTTTAAATAATATGTTTTTTACAAGTATAATAAAGGTGCTGTGTATGGCGTTCTATAATGTGGAGTGTGAAGTCGTTCTTACACGAAACTTTTTTCATCCAGATTGCTCGTGAATTGTATTTTTCTATGGAAAATTCTATAGAAAATTCCATAGAAAAAGACAATCCACATAGAAATTGGACGAAAAAAGGATCGTCTAAGAACGCCTTAAGGTAGGTTTGTGATACTGTGAATGGAGTGTTATACGTGTCGTAACCACCTCACTAGGAGAACCTGTGCTGAGGTGTTCACGTGGATGTGTTAAATGTGGTACAATTATTGATTTGTTTTATTTTAATATTTTAGTTTTTCTATACAAATGTGAATTACGTATAGAATTTGAAGAGAAATATATTTTATTTGTTTTTGTTTTGGTTATAGTAATAAAAAAATCAATTAATGAATTATAAATCAATGTGTTTTTCTTAATTCATATTATCATTCCAAAGAGTAATTCATTAATATTTTATTCATAAAAATATAATTAATTGCGGCTAAACTACACATAATACGCGCTCACATATGGCGCTAATATAAATATAAAAAAAATTTTTTTTAGCACGTAATGCTATTAAATACTGGGATGAATTGTTTGTTGTCGGAATATGAAATGGGATAAATTGTCATTGTAAGTTTAAAGCTCAAGTCCTTCAATAAACTTATAAAAATACAACGTATTGTTGTAAATACAAATACATTTTTAATAAGTTTTTTGAAGGACTTAAGCTTTAAAATATTTTATTTAGCGCCATCCGTAAGCGGGTGTCCCGTTTTGTTTAACCTTAATTACTTAATATGTGATAAGTGAGTAAAAGTGTTAGTTAGACTTTCGTCTTGAACAGTTTATGACCTTAGAATTAAGTCTAATATTATTGTTTTTCTTCTTTTTGTTATGTTTTAGCACTAGTTAAGTATTTATATACATAGGTTGGTTTATGTGTGTTTTACGATAGGATATGTTAAGGTAGATAAGTTACAAAATGTGTGTTAATATATTTTAAGTGTGGTATGATATTGTAAGGTACGTAAGTTAAATTATGATATGATATGACGTGCTATTTAAGTTATAAGTTAAATAAGGTATGTTATACCATACCATATTATGTTATAAGTTATAAGCTATATTACGTTATGTTAAGATATAAGCAACATTATATTAAGTTATGGTAAGTTGCAAGTTAGAAAAGCTATGTTCTATTACGCTGTAGTAAGTTAAGTTTAGTTAAGATATGTTATGGGTAGGTAAGTAGTCCGTGGAAGGGAATGGCCGACACAGGTGTCGATGAGGCTCGCTATCCATCACGCCGCCAACCCTTCGGTAGCGCGAAGAGGAGGAAGGAACGTGAACAATGTCGGATTGGCACGTGGAACATCAGAGGAGGGATGGAAAGAAAAATTAATGAAGTATGTGATACGATGGTAAGGAAAAGTTTGGATGTACTCTGTATAACAGAGAGTATGAGGAAGGGGAGCGGTACGATGCAACAGTGTGATACGCTCGTAATCTGGTCTGGGAGACCAGATACGGAGAGGGCGTGTCAAGGAGTTGCAGCGTTACTGTCTCCTAGAATGGTAGAATGTATGTTGCAATATGAATGTGTAAGTCCGAGAATAATGTGGATCCGATTCAAAATCGGGTTGACAAGAGTGTTTTTAGTAATATGCTATGCTCCTGTCAACTCTGAAAACGATGAAGTGAAAGATGATTTTTGGAGTGGTGTGAGCGATGTGATGAGATTAAAAAATATGAATGAAAGGATTATAATGGCAGGAGATTTAAATGGATGGGTGGGAGTTAGACGGGATGGATTTGAGTCAACCTTAGGTATATTTGGGGATAAAAGAACAAATGATAATGGTAACAGAATGCTTGAAGTATGTTTAGAGTGGAACCTTTTTGTATCGAATACCTTCTTCAATCATAAAGGTATCCACCAATATACGTGGGAGAGAGGAAATGAAAGGTCAATGATCGATTTTGTGGTAATTGACTCTAGGTTGCGAGCCGTCACCACAGACACAAGAGTTTTCAGAGGGGCTGAGGTAGAAACCGACCATTTTCTGGTTGTGTCGAGAGTAAATCTCTTCCGCGGCTGGCGCTCTAAAGTGAAAGTGGTGTCGACTCCAACTAGAGTCAGAATAGAAAAACTGCAGAACGATAATGTAAGAAGTAAGTATGAAAATTGTGTAGAGATGAGATTGAATGATAAGGATATGAACGGTCTGAGCATAGACGAAACATGGGATCACATAAAAGTGAGCCTTTGTGAATCTGCTAGAGAGGTATGTGGGATAAGTACACAAGGTAGGAAGAAAGGTGATGCATGGTGGGATGATGAGATTAAAGCACTGGTCTCAGAGAAGAAGAAAGCGTGGTTATGTCTGATAGCGACTGGCAGTGCTTTTAGCGAAGGGAAGGATAGAGCGAAAGAAGTTTATAAGGGATGCAAGAAAAGAGTACGTGCTGGAGTGAAAGAACGAAAGAAACGCCTGGAAAAGGAAGAGGGGATCAAAATGACAAACCACTTCCAAGAAAACATTAAACTGTTTTGGAAGGAAGTCAAAAGGTCCCGGAATGGTCCAGAAAGCGGATGTGTGAAAGTGATAAAATCGAAAGATGGAAAATGCTGACGAATGAGAAAGATATAAAAGAGAGATGGATGAAATACTTTGAAGAGGTCTTCGAAAGCAACCCGAGTGATAGTGATTCCAGTGGCGAGTCAGGTATGAATGACGATGGCGTGAATGTTCCCAAAATCAGCATGGATGAAATAAAAAGAGCGATCTAATGTATGAAGAATGGTAAGGCTGTTGGTTTCGACAATATTACTGCTGAATACTTTAAAGGAGATAACCGTAAAATTCTCACATGGTTATGCAAGCTTTTTAACCAGTGTTTAGAGGAGGGTTTTCTCGCCATTAGATTGGAGGGCTGTGATCATGCCTCTATACAAAGGTAAAGAGCCACGTATGGAATGTGGAAATCACAGGGCTATTAGCCTGCTAAGTTCAGTTGGAAAGCTGTATGGTAGGATATTGATTGAAAGGGTACAAACCAAAACAAAAGATAAAATATGGGATGTGCAAGGTGCATTTATGAGCGGAAGGGGATGCATGGATCAGATTTTCTCGCTGCGTATGCTCACAGAGAAGTTTCTGGCAAAAAACCAGAAACTTTTCTGTGCTTTTGTAGATCTACAAAAAGCATACGACCGAGTTGAAAGTTATGGAAGGTGTTGTCCAAGTATGGAGTGAATACAAATCTTATACAGGCAATCGCATCTCTGTACGAGGGAAGCGTTACATGTGTTAGGGCAAACGGTGATTTTACGGGGTGGTTTGACATCACAAAAGGTGTAAAGCAAGGCTGCGTAATGTCACCGTGGTTATTCAATCTATACATGGATAATTGTATGCAAGAATTGAAAGAGGTGGGCTTGGGCGCAAAAATGAGTAGTCTGCAAGTTTGTTGCCTGTTGTATGCTGATGATGCGGTGCTGATTGCTAATAGTATAGAAGATCTACAGTCCCTCGTATCTAGGATGAACGAAGTATGTATGAAGAATGAGCTAATGATGAATGTAAGTAAGTCTAAAGTCATGGTGTTTGAAAGAGAGAGTACGAAAACAGTGTGCAATATAGTTGTGAATGATGAATACTTGGAGCAGGTAGATGAGTTTGTGTATTTGGGAAGTACGTTTACGAGAGATGGAAAGACTGATAGGGATATTGAAAGAAGGGTGAATGCAGGAAACTCCATTAACGGAGGACTGAACGCGGTTGGCGCAAACAAAAAGTTGTCCAAAGAAGCGAAGCTAGCAGTCCACAATGGAGTGCTGATACCAACCCTGATGTATGGCAGTGAGGCATGGAACTGGCAGAGGAAGGATGAAAGTAGACTGAATGCTGTAGAAATGAGATCTCTGAGACAGATGTGTGGTAAAACCATGTATGATCGTGTGAAAAATATTGAGATTCGTAAAGAATGCAAGGCTGATGTAAGCGTAGTGAGCAAGATTAAGAAAGGGACGCTTAGATGGTTTGGGCATGTAGAGCGAATGAATGAAGAAAGGAGTGTAAGGAGAATATATGACGCGAATGTGAATGGAAGAAGAAGCCGGGGACGTCCAAGAAAGACGTGGCACGATCAGGTGAATCAAATACTTGAGTCGGGCCATGTCAGAAGTCGGAATAACAGAAGAGAATGTATGAGACGTTGTATGAAAGTGAATGAAGCAAGAAGTGTATGCCAAGATCGAGTTGTTTGGCGGTCCGTCCTCTCTGCCTACCCCTGCGGGGAAACGGCGTGATGGTTAGTTAGTTAGTTAGTTAGTTTATCATCACAATTTTTTTTCATTATGAAGTAAAATTTTTTGTTAATTAATATTTAAATTATTGAATACTTTTCATTAACTAACATTTTTTATTAAATAATATTTTTTTAATCTAAATTATATATATTTTTTGTAAATACCAATCAAAGCATTTAACTGCCCGGAGTCCGTGGGACTATGGCAACCCCAAATTAGATATGTTGTGAAGTGGGAAAGGGATGGAAATGGGGAAGAGGAAGGTTGGGAAGTAACTGGTTATTCAGATCTGGTCATCAAACACAGATGGAGCCATTTCAAGCAGCGTTTCGATTCGGAATTGCGGTCTTTCACCAGAGTGATATAGTATCTACATCTCTGGTTCTAATCTAATTTGGGATTCATAATGGATTAATTGGTAGGTTCTACAAAAATTAGAGTTTCTCAGAAAAAAAAATATTACTGTTTACCTACCTACTATAGGTACTGTACAAATCACAGTTCGCGTCATTTGAGAATTAAGAATATATTTCGAAATAATCATAAAAAAATCGTTATCTCTTCCGATGGAGTGTGCAAATTATAATAATGTGAAGCGGCGGGTGTCGGGTGTCGGGTGTCGGTAGATGGGCGCCACACGGGAGCCACTTCTGACTAGTAACTGATAACCGGTGACCAATGAATAGATAATACACATCAGAAATACCTGTCATCTAGTTTTGAACCTCCATCGAAGTCAGAGTAAAGTTAGCCTCTCCGAAGCTGGGCGTACTGTACACTCTACAGGAACCGCTGTTACTTTAATAGTACACAATTGCTGACCCTGTACAAATCACAGGTGCGCTCCACTGTTGAATTTGGCTACAAATTGAACATCAAAATACCCTAAAAAACCCTTGACTCCATGAAATGTGCTGTTCGTTTGATAGATTCGCCTATTTTAACATAATTATTGCAATCTTTGGAGCAACAAATCTACAGAGATTACAAATTGAAGATGCTCTGAAAAACTAGGGTCATTGATCATTTCACTATTGGTTCGGGAAACACGCCAAACGCACGCCCAAATTTTGTACACAGTTATTGTCACATAAGAACGGGTCGCTCTACGACTCGTTCTTGTGTTCAACTGCTCGGCTGAGGAATGATTTTCCGCTGTGTTTTCTCCCTCTTACAACACTTTAAGACGCAGATTCACTACTTCCTATCCTCAAAAAGACCCTCCACACAGCATCCCCAAGTGTGATACAAAAATGAAATTAAAATGAAAAAAATTGAACTTGAAATGAAAAATAAAATAAAATAAATATAAATTTTAATTTAAATAAAAATTAAGTACACATGAAAAATAAATGAAAATTGAATGAAAATTTCATAATGATAATTGAACGAATTTTCGTATTTGAAATTTAAGCAATAAATGGTCTGACTTTTGTATCACCAAACACGCCCACATCGCTTTGCTTGTGTTCTTCATGACTCTATGTTGGTGACTAGTAAAGGTAATCCGTGGGAAAGGCATCACGGATCGATATGATAAGCTGGTGACTAGTGAGTAGTGACTAGTGACGCCACTCTTTAAAATCCGTTACAATTATCATCAGGTCTGGTATTGATCTAATTTCTATTAGATTAGTCCCCTCTTCACCATATGCACGCGATAGTTACTTGTTCATTGCTTATCTTTTACTAGTTTTACTCTGTCATTTTATTGTTTTTTTTTTTATTTCTAAAAGTAACCTTTCTTTTTTAAGGGAGAGGGGGACGTCGGAGAGGGATTATTTATTAATTCAAAATAATGATAATATTATTTATTAAGGCGATGCAATGGGAAGTAATGCAAAATCATGTGTTTTCGGTTTGAGAATTTGATGGCCTAGAAATATCGTAGATGATTTAATAAAATACTGCAAGTAGAACACATCTTAGCCTTTCGTTTAACCGGGCATTTTTTTGGTGTGTCTTTTTATAAGCCTAGAAAAAAATAAAGTATTAGACATTAAAAAAATGTTTAAAGCGCAAAATCTCCTGCTTATGAACTCCTTTTGAGATATTGTCGTAAATTTTGGTAAATTGAGTTTTTTAGAATATGACCGTAAAACATTTTAATAATTATGTCTGAGCTTTACAGAATGGAATAAAACACGCATTTTGGTGATGGGTTTTTTGAGTAAATCGAAACATGCGGCCGATGTTAATCGGGACTTTCAACCTTGTCGCCACCTGCATAAGGAGCGTTACAATTCATTTATTACGCAATACGATAAACATAATGTTTTTAAAGAGAATAAAAAAAAAAATTACATAGGTATAGCATTTATCAAAATAACATCAGAAATATGACTTTTCTGATCGTCCTACAAAATATTTTAAAATGTTGAATAGCCTCAAAATACTTTTCTTTAAAATGCCGAAAAGATATTTTCCCAAAAATTAGAATAGGGCGAAGTTTCATTATTTCATAAATACTAACTTGTCAATGTAATCCTCTATTAAATCCCATATTAATGAAGTTGAAGTAAAGCGAACTGCTCTCATTAGCTCAGTTGGTAGAGCGGTTGTCCTGGTAAGTCAGATGTTCTGGGTTCGATTCCCAGATGCAGCTGATTTTTATTCTCTGCGGTTTTTTCGGTTTCGTGTTTCATTTAGGATCGGTTAATATTATCTTCTTCAATGATTAAATATTACAATGAAGTTTGTAAGTTTCAATAAGTTATTAAAATAAATTGAACTATAATGCTTTTTTTTAAATGCGAATTACAAACTTTGGTTACGATTATTAAAAAAGCGAATTATTACCGGGAAAGGATTGCAATTATTTTTTCCACTTTTAAAAATTATTTTCGTATTTTTAATATTTTGTAAAACATATCGATAAATTGAAGAAGTTCACCCGTAAATTGCATAGCTAGGCTAGCCGGTCGGTGCTCACCTAAAGTCACTTATAGTAAAAGTTTTAAAAATTCGCGCGTCGGTGCGCAAATGCGTCCACAGCCCGCAAGACTGTAAATAACTAAAAGTGTAAAAAATAAATAAAAAATGGTAATATCCATTAGAAGCTTCTTACACTTTTTAAGGTTATTTTATAAACATTTTCCAGTCCTAAAAATTAAAAGTATCAATAAATGCCAACTCTTCTTGTGCCACCAATCTTCTAATTAATGTAACATCAATAGAAAAATAGAAACGGAGGATAAAATAGCAACTGTAAAAATATCATCGATATACTTTAATTTTCTAATAAAACTGTGTTCATGTGAAGCGGCCTGCCAGGTAAGTATGTTTGTCTGTATCTGTTTGTGCATAATTAGATGAAGAATAGGAATTAAGATTTGTACAGCGCCCTTGAGGTGATTTTTCACAAAAACGGCGCTGTACAAGTAAAAAGTTATATTTCTGTTGATTTTGATAAATCCTAATCTATGTTTTGCGTAATAATATTGTCGTTATTTCGAACAATAAATAATCCACCTCTAACGTCCCTCTCCCTCTTAAACTCTACCATAAATGTTGAGAACATTTGTCAAAAAAATTCTAGAATGGAAGGAAATGGAATAAAATAAAAGAGCATCGGGAACAACGTTTGAATGTTTTGCTTCTTCAAGTCCGAATGAATGAAGTCCTCCCCAATGGCATTGCAAATAAACATAGTTTATAATGTCATTGGTCCTCCTAAGTTTTACTACGTTTCGCTTCTGTTTTACGTAAATTTAAAGTCAATTTAAATTTTCCCATATTGTCTATATTTAAAAAAAACTACCCTGTATTCTACACGCATATGGCGAAACCACGTTATTCCATTGAACGCCAACGCGCACTAAGACGCCGATTTGGAACGGTCACGTTCTCAATGGATTTTGAGCATTAAATAATGATAAAATCATTTTGCAAAAAACAAGTAAGTCATTACGAAAACACACCCAGCAAATTTACCCTCGGCACACTACGGAAGTGTTAGATCGTGGGAGCTCGGAGCCAAAGATTAAATTCAACCACGTATCTCATTTCAGTATTTAGATAATTCATGAAAAAGAAACGTACATCCAAATTTACATATGAGATAAATCAACAGGCAAAATTTTGTATGTACACCAAAATTATGCGTACAGAATTTTTTTTATCGAATTTTATCGACTCACATATTATTCAATTCACTTCACAGCTCTCAGATAAAACAATACTTACCCAATACAATATACGTGTTACTTGTTTATTAATTTACGCCCAAATTGGGCTTGACACGTACATTTTTTTAATCAGTCAATCGCTTATGTTATATAGTGCCCAATGCAGCAATGTACATGTAAATTGAAATAAAAATATAGGAGATAAAAGAAAATAGAAAAAAAGATATACATACATACTCGTATATGTATCTAGGAATAACGTTTTTTAAACAATCTTTTAATCTAAGATTATAGACAATATCCATGAATTCCAACATAAATTGAAGAATTACCCCAAACTACTGTAATAGTCTTTTATTTGTTATCATTATTAGATTTTTTGTCTTTTTTTCCACAAACCTTGCGTTTCTTTTCAGTTCTTTTCTTTAATACTATTACTTTTTATAAGTTAATAAATTTAAACTATTAATTCATATTTTCCTACTATTATACAACAATGTTTTAAGTTATGATCTAATTATTTAAACGAAAGTCCCTCACTAAACACAAGAACCTTGTTTCTTTATAGTGAGGAACAGCTATATTATGTTTTTGTTGCACTATATGAATTATGTTTTATTTATGTACTTACTGTAAAAAAAAATCGTATTAAAAAAAAAAAAAATATATATATATATATATAAAGAATGGAATGGCAAAAGTATAAAAAATTGGAACCAAAGAAGAACTTAGAATTTAATGGAGATGTTTAAATGATGAATTTAATGAACAACGTTAAGAGGGAACCAGGTTTTTTTAAAATTTAATACAGATATCGGCAACTAGCGTGTCGGTACGTTTTGATATTTTTTTTGATAAGTTACTTCTTATAGGAGTTAGGACCCTCCAAAATCGTTAAAATTGCCTGGTTTGAATGCTACCAACAGACGTTCAGTATAAAAACTAGACAATGTGATTAAAAAAAAAGCAAAACGTACGGACATAGAATATGTATTCACTTCTAAGGCAGTTAGTGAAAAAATCTTAAAGATCGGTCCAGGTTTGGAAGTTCGAAGCAGGTAATTTATTGAATTATATTAGTTGATCTACTTCCTGATATTTATTTAATAAGATTTGTTTATAATTTGTTATTGATGTATTAAATATGTTGACAACATTTTTATAATTATTTTCCAGATTCTGTATACGGCGAATAGGAGTATACAATTGTGATACAGTATTAGAGGTGTCACAATAATAAGGTAAATAATGCCTCAATGTTGATTTACGTGGTACATAGAAAGAGATCAAATGTAATAGTTCGGGGCTGTCAATAATTGAATTTACAAAGCACATGCATAGAATGAAGAATACACACTAGAATTGACTTCTACGTAGCTTTAAATGGAAGCCCGCGTGCCTTTGACTTGGTACATTTTGGTTCTATCCCCGAGAGAGCCAAAGAAAATACAGGAAATACTGCCTGCTTTGTATATGCCATTCCATTAGATCGAAACAAAATGATGGTGAAATATTTTTTTTTATTAGAAATTATTCTTCTTTATTCTATGATGTTATGGAATCGGTTAATTTTGCCAGGACCTTCATAAATATGACTAATTTAAATTTATCCTGGTCATGGCAAAATGAAGCGTTTCTTAGACGAATTTTGTATTATCTATGGGACACGTTATTACTAGTAAGTTGATGGATGACGATGATATCGATAGGCAAAGACGAGCACTCAGTGTGAAGTCAAAGATTCTCAGGAGATTTCGGCTTTGCAGTCTACTCGTGAAAAGGACGCTATTTTTGCGTTCTGTACAACTCTCACATGCGAGCTCTGGGCGAACTTCAAGAGGGGTAGCATGGAAAGACTTCGTGTACAATACAACAACGCCTACCGCGCGATGTTCGGTCTTTCCAGACACTGCAGTGCCTCCAACATGCTCACGGAAGGGCGAGGTCCTGGCTTTGCAGCCCTCATAGGAACCCGAGTTGCAGGATTTAGGGAGAGGGTAAACAAATCCGGAAATGTCCTCATCATTGAATCCCGTCAGAGTCCAGATTCTAGCATAGAAGAAAGATGGAGAAATATATTAGCTCCATTAATCTCAGACGGCCTCCAGGCTCTCGACTACGAATCCGAAGGTTGCGGGTTCAAATCCCGGTGTGCGCAATTAAATATTATTTAATTAATTTGTGCTGTATCACAATTAATTAATTAAAAAATAATATATAGTATGTTTGCGCACGTTCCAGAGTGGAGGATACTGTCAGTATCGTCCTGGTGAAAGACCACCATTCAGAATTGAAACGTTGCTTGAAATGGCTTTTAGCCGTGTTTGGTGACCAAATCTGAATAGCCAAGTATTTACCCCTTTCCCCACCTTCCTCTCCCCCTTCTCCCTTTCCTTCCCCTCCCCAATAACTTCAGGCACACAACATTCCCCAATTGAGAATGCCATAGTCTCACTGGCTCCAGAGGGTTGGGAGCAGTTGGGACTCTTGTGCGGTATTTATAAAATAAATAAAAAACTCAAGTACAATAATTCACTAACATCTATTATGTTCTCTTTATATTTCCATTTTTTATTAATATATATTATTTGTATATACTTTACGGGATGTGTGGGAGTGCACTAACCTCCCCACATTCCGGAATAAATAAATAATAATATTATGACCTGGGAAACGTATTAAATAGTTTTATCGCCTGGTAGCTTTGTAAAATGACGTATTTATGTTGTGTTGTAAACGTTACGTCTACACATATTATCTACATTGCGTAACAAGTACAAGGTAATCATGTTTTATGATACATTGAGAACGCATAGGAAAACCAACAATATTAAACCATATTATTGTCTAATAAGACTAATTAGTTTTTAGTCATCATGAACAGTAAATAATCTTCAAAATAGGAACTTTACAGGAGACTGGTTTAAAGAGACAGAAGTTCGGTGCAAGTCGAGTTTTTTTTATTGTTTTGCACCAAATTTAGGACCTCCATTGTCAATCACATCGCTAATTTGGTGCAAAATGATCAAAAGCTTAATTTACACAAAGCTTCTGTTTTTTTTTATCACTCTCCTGTAAAGTTACGATACTTTACGTAGGAGGGGTCGATTTGTTAAAAGTGTTGAGTGGTCATTTTGTACTAACCTAGTCGCGAGGAACGAATTGGTATTTCTGTCAAGTCCAGCTAGCTTTTCATTGGAAATTCTCATTTAGTTAATGGGTTAAATATAAAATATCTAGAAAACATGAAGTTATATCTATTATGATACAATATTCCTGTTTGACTCCATGTAGAAACGGGTGGGTGGTCCATTTGATAGATTCTCGTGTACTGTAGCTACCTGCTGAACTGGCTACTAATAATTCCTATTTCGACAGCCATCAAACACCCGAATCACAGTGATAGTGGTGCCATCTACATATCTTATATAGTATATACATATCTTATATAGTATATACATATCTTATATATATCGGCCTCCATGGTCGAGGGGTAAGGCTCTCGTCTACGAATCCGAAGGTCGCGGGTTCAAATCCCGGCGTGCGCAAGTAATTTTTATTGAATTAATTTGTGTTGTTTCACAATTAATTCATTTAAAAATAATATATAGTATATTTGCCCACGTTCCAGAGTGGAAGATACTCTCAGTATCGCCCTGGTGAAAGACCAACATTCAGAATTGAAACGTTGCTTGAAATGGCTTTTATCGGTGTTTGGTGACCAGATCGGAATAGCCAGGTATTTCCCCTTTTCCTCGCCTTCCTCCCCCCTTCTCCTTCCCCTCCCTTCCAATACCTTCAGCCTCACAACATTCCCCAATTGGGAATGCCATAGTCTCACTGACTCCAGA
This sequence comes from Halesus radiatus, assembly GCA_022606495.2. Classification (NCBI taxonomy): domain Eukaryota; kingdom Metazoa; phylum Arthropoda; class Insecta; order Trichoptera; family Limnephilidae; genus Halesus; species Halesus radiatus. The sequence continues at coordinate 118,561 of JAHDVE020008274.1, forward strand.
CGGTTGGGAGCAGTTTGGGACTCTTGGGCGGAATTCATATAAAAAAGTCGCTGATATTCACTAATAAGTTTATTATAATAATAATAGTTGGATGATTTGTATAGCGCCGTTTTTGTGAAAAATCACCTCAAGGGCGCTGTTGTTTGGCTAGATTAGATTATCTCTCTTTATTCAGTATTTAAATCCTTTTTCCTTTTTCGTGTTCTAATTTATAGAGTGCAATATAATTATAAGTTTTTTTTTTAATAATTGTTATACTCCTGTTAAATATTGGTGAGTCGCTTCATTAACCTCACCCACACTCCTTTGATTTTATATTAAATTATATTAAATACACGCAACTTACATTACAATTAATCAATCAAAACATTACATTACCCAATACACTTAATCTTCAAATAATCATTGATTTCTATAAAATAGACGGTCGAGCAGTCCGTTTGTCAAATTCCCCCATCTTAGTACGCAGATTGCAGTCTTTGGAGAGCAGAAGTCCGGTGGGAATGCTGTCCTTGTTCTACCGTTTTTCAATGGAAGATGCTCCGAGGAAATAGCGTCATTGATTCATTTGGCAGCGGTATACGGTCGGGAAGCACGCCAAACACGCGACCATACGGTTTACAATTGTAACATGCGTGTGACATTGCTGCTTCTACGACTCGTTCTTGCGTTCAACAACCTGGCTGTGGAATTATTTACGGGCTTTTGTGTTCCCCTTACAACTCCCTCCTACAACATCTCTTCAAATTCCAGGTTCGCTGCTTCCTGTACCCGAAAAGATCATCCACATAGTAAAACTAAAGATGACATTGACCTCGAGCGAAATTATTTCTGTCAGGTCCTCCCGTTTGGAGAAAAACTGTAAAAAAAATCCGAAATCTCATATTTGAATACTTTTCATGACAAAACCACTAACCTTTCATGAACGTTTTATTACCATTAACTCCCTCATTAAATATGTGAATGTGGGTACGGGGAATATTGCTTGGTGAATAAAAGATATGTAATTTTGTACACTGCAATTTATACATTTAATGAACCTGTTAAAAATAGGTACGATGTTATTAATTTTATACTGATGCAATCATAAGCGCACGGGACACAATACACAGTTCACTTTATTTAATTTTCAGAAAGCTCGCAGTTATAGTCAAACATAATAGAAACAAAGAAAGATATGACACGGAAGCGTGTCGACTGTCTTCGAACTTTTTAAATGATTAGTTTTTATAATGTTACAAATACCATTTTTTTTAAACACCTGCCGTGTTTTAGCGGTCAGATTATTGTACAGTGAAATATAGGGAGCATGAAAATAATGCATGTACGAGTATATAAAAGGCGAACCAATAAATAGCAGAGATTATAGAGAAACAAAGATTTATAAAGAAGTTCAAAGAAATTTTATCTTCTGATATTTAAAAAAAAAAGTATTATTAATATTTATTATTTTATACCTACGCCTTGTATATTTTTCTCTGTTAAAGAAATAAACTTAAAAAATAACAAATAAATTAATTTTACCGGTGTACAGTCGGTGTACAATGCATTTCTGTTTTGGAAAAACTGCATGAACTATTAAAGCGGAGGAGCCAATGAAAGTTATGTATAGATGCGATTTGCAGTAGAATGGTTCGTATTTTCGAAAGCCCTTCCCGCAGCCCCTTCCTTAGCCCGCCTAACAACTTTGCCCAATCGGCTTGTGCTATAGTTCCCACGGTTTACACACGAAAAAATAGTCTTGTTTCGTAATGAGATCTGAATAGTAAGATATTTCGCAAACTTCCTCTTCCCTTCTCCGTTTTTTCAATCTTACAGTATTTCAGAAATCAAGATGCCATAGTCCCAATGGCTTCCTGAAGTTGAATCGTTTGTACTGAATCGCATAAAAACTTTTAAAGTTGAAATAAAACTATATAATCTGTTATGGATGATATTCTTCTGTGATGCACAAATCTATTCATTTATACTCGTACATGTATACATTGTGACCACTGAACGCTCCGGTGCAACCCATAGAATAGTAGACAAGAGAAACGAGGGAGATGGGTTTTGAACCATTATAAGTATGAAACATGCCAAACAAAACGTGTCGCCAACATCATTCACACATACTATTGTAAATCTCATCTACGCACAGCGGCGCTTCACCTTTGTTTCTACCCACACACCAAACGCATAACTTTCATTGGGTCCGCTGCTTTGATAGTCCGTACAGTTTGGTCATAGCTGTTAGGTCATGTCGTTATTTGTACCTACTTTATATTTGATTATTTACACCCTTAGTTTCTAAATTGTTATTTTATAATACCTGCTCATGAATGGATTTAATTTGCATATATATATTATAATAACAGATACACCATATAGTATATCTGTTATTTTACAATTATATTGGATTAGGTTAGTTAGTGTAAAGCGCACTTGAGGTAAACCTTCACAAAACTGCGCTATAGAAATTAACTCTTATGATTATTATTATAGCTCGGCGACAGTCCATATGCTTCCATGCTATGTCTCCATTTGTTTCTGTTATCTATGTGTACAACATTCCCCGTTTTCTCACAAACGACGAACGTAACGGAAAGAACCAGTTCGCAGTGGTAGGTAGGACCATACAGCGTCCTTGAGGAATTTTAAAGTGATTCTCCCAAGGACGCCGCTGAGTAAAACACTTATTTTTATTTTTGAGTAATGCAGATCCAAGAATCCAATATTCCTAAATGACCCAAATCTTAAACTGTACGACTCCCGGTGGAATGAAAAATATATTAGGTACACGACTCTTTTTCAAAAATAAATTTGTTTTATTAGTATGGAGATCTGTGTCAGCTTGCAGCTTTCCCGAGCGCAATTCCAGAAAGCGAGAATTCCCGACAATGTGATGAACATTGCAATTTTTGCCATGCAAACTTTTGTTTATCTTGTGTATTTTATTGCTTACAGCAGCGTTTCTCAATCGGGGTCCGCGTGGTCCCATGAGTGTCACATAATATTTCGACGGCCTCCATGGTCGAGGGGTAAGAAGGCTCTCGACTACGAATCTGAAGGTCGCGGGTTCAAATCCCGGTTTAAAAAAAGTAATTTTTATTCAATTAATTTGTGTTGTTTCACAATTAATTCATTCAAAAATAATATATTTGCGCACGTTCCAGAGTGGAAGATACTCTCAGTATCGCCCTGGTGAAAGACCACCATTCAGAATTGAAACGTTGCTTGAAATGGCTTTTATCCGTGTTTGGTGACCAAATCTGAATAGCCAAGTATTTCCCCCTTTCCCCACCTTCCTCTCCCCGTTCTCCTTTTCCTTCCCCTCCCCAATACCTTCAGCCTCACAACATTCCATAATTGGGAATGCCATAGTCTCACTGGCTCCAGGCGGTTGGGAGCAGTTTGGGACTCTTGTGCGGTATTCAAATAAAAAAATAAAATGAATATTTTGGGAATACCGCACAAGAGTCTCAACTGTTCGAACTATGGGACTTTCAATTGGGGTATGTTGTGAGCAGTGTTTATACAGTTTTTGGGAAAATTAGCGAATTAATTGATTTAAAATAAAAATCGCCCCGGACAACACTATTCGTACAAGTCACTAAGAATAGCTGAACTGCCTGCTGTAGTCGAAGTTGGTGGGGATCACTTAAGCTACATCAAATATTTAAAAGCCGCTTTATTAGCCAATTTACTGGATATAATAAACTTTCCATATGTTTTCCGCTAAATAAACACAGACTATATTACGTATTTTGAAATAAAGGCAACACGATCTCATCATTATTTTATCAGTAAAGTTCTTCTAATTAATAGATATACCAACAGATGGCGCTGATTGCTACGTTTGATAGCATTGCCGAAAATCACTGCTTTTCAGGCACTAACACAAACGAGTCGTCATTTGATATGCATTGCACACACATGTACGTTTGAATGGCTACACATCTATAAAAGAATCAAAATTTTATTATGATATTTTTGTCATTTTTTTAGTGTTGTGTGCGCGGCGCTGCGTTTCATAGTTGATACATCGACATTATCCATATCGTGCGAGTAGGGTGGTGTAGGCGGTGCTTATGTGCCTTTATGGACGGCACACCTCTGGTTGTGAGGCTGAAGGGGGTAGGGAATGGATGGAGATGAGAAAGAGGAAGGTTCAGATCTAGTCATTACACACGGCTGAAGCAATATCAAGCAACGTTTCGATTCCGTGAATGATGGTCTTCCACCATGGCGATACTGAGAGTATCTACCACTCTCGAACGTGTCGCAAAAGTACTCTTATAATTTATTGTATCTTAATTAAATGTTAAATAATTTTAATATAATAAAACAATTAAATAAAAATGGAATTTTACCATGAATTGACTATTTCAAAATTAAACATTATTTAAATAACATTTATTTGTTCACGCCGGGATTCAAACCCGCGACCTCTGCATTCGTAGTCGAGGTTCTTAAGAGGAACGGCTGCACGGTCTGTTCCATATGAAATTTATTTAATTTAATTTTGGATTTGAGGCCAAAATACTCACCTAAACCTAATGATTTTTTTTTCATCAAAAATTATAGTAAATATCTAGTACGGATTAGAAGTAATTAATTAATTTTGGTTTCATATTATTAAATATAGGCCATTGGATGAATTGATTTTTCGCGATTTTAAAGGCACCTTTAACAATTATTCGGGGCCTAACGGTGATGTAAAAAGAAAGTTTTACCCCGTTTATTTTGAACATATAATGAAATATAAAATAAAGAAAAAAATTTAAAATACCTTAAAATAAGCATTATGGTGGACTTTAAATTAAATTAAAAACGACCAATTTACGTTGAAATACAAATATCGACCCGAAAAAATATATTTTTTTAAATAGTTGTTTTTATATTTTTATTTACGTAATCATATGTACATAGCAAATATGAAAATGGCCTATAACCTCATAATTTTAAACAAAAATAAATAAAATACTTCTCATACGAACTATATATTAACTAAATCTTTAATTGAAAAAAAAATATACCATTCAGTCTGAATGGGCATTTTGGCCTCAAATCAAAAATTAAGTTATATATGAAATAGGCAGTGCAGCCGTTCCCCTTAACCGCTCGAGTTGTGCGTTTGGTGTGTAGGTAGAAAAAAAGGCGGCCTCCGCTGTATGTAGATACGATTTGAAGTAGAATGGATGAACGATATTTGCAAAAATTTTCTGCTCGCGGATTCATACAAATAATGGTTCGTGGTACATTTCCCTTGTATCTTTTATTTATGGGTCCAGAAGTCAAACAATGTTGAGAAGCTGTGGCCAAACTGCAGACCCGTCGGGTAAGTTGTACTTTTTTGCGCTGAGATATTTAATTAAATGCCAATTGAAGGTCCTTTCACAACTGGTTTCCAAGGATTCCCTTCCCCGTCCAACCCAGAATTATTGTTAATAAAATATTTCATCAGACAACTTGTGTGTTGAAAGCTTCAAACTTGTTCTTTGTGTTCTATAGAGTTTTTTGTAATCGCAGATTCGTCGAAATTTTGTATTTTTAGTTATATTAAAAATCTCTCCTGGATTTATCCAACTATTGTTTATTTTCAAATATAATTAGATTGCAAAATAATGCTTGTTCAATATATTTGCATGTTTTCAATCATTAAGGGGGAGAGGGACGTCGGAGAGTTATTATTTATTAATTCAAAATAATGATAGTATTATTATGGTGTTTTTAAAAAGAAAAATATTTTATACGTTTTTTTTTTTAATTTGCATGAGCTTTTAGCATTTATCAAAATATAATCAGAAATATTACACATTTCTGTCCGTTCTACGCATGTTTTACAAAAACATTTAAAAAGTTGAATATTCTTAAAAAATGCTGTGAAGGTTTTTCTGTAACATGTCGATAAGATAAATAAAAAAAGAACAGCGTGTAGATTAATTTTTTCATGAACACTATGTAACTCTAATGTTTTTTAAAAAAAAAATTGTAATGCGATTACAAATCTTTGGTTATGTTTATTTACAAAAACGCAACGAGAAAGGATTAAAAACACCTTTCTCCATTTTAAAAATAATATTCGTATTTTAAACATTTTGTAAAACATACTTATTAGAAAAAGTAATATTTCTGATTGTATTTTGATAAATGCCAAGCCTATGTAAATTTATAAAATATTTAATAAATATTTTTCTATTTAAAAACATCATGTTTATACTATTGCGTAATAATACTATCATTATTTTGAATTAATAAATAATAACTCTCCGATTTCCCCCTCGCCCTTAACAAATGAACTAACGTGGAAATGTAATTAATTAAAACGTGATTAATTCCGGATTCAATTATGCAATTTTATTTTAATGTTGCCATTTCTGGTATCACAATCCACACATTTAAATTTTATTGAAACGACTGAAATCTTTTTATCTTCTGTCGTTTTTTTTTCCGTTTTCATGTTTCATTTAGGTTATGTTAATATTATTTTCTACAATGATTAAATATTAAAATGACGTTTTTAAATCTCAATAAAAAATAATTGATAATTAAAAATTGAAAATAAATATGCGTCAATAAAATAATATCAGGGATGTGACACGATTCAGTTAAGTCATGTTTTGTATTGTAGCATGTCTATTTGTGTCATAACGCGAACACTTCTGTAGTTGATAGTGTCACACCCCAAGGACGATAGGCTTTTCAATTTTTTTTTATTACTGATTTTCATCGACTTAGTTCGATGAAAAAAATCACAATATATAATATTTTGTTCCTCTTATACAAAATATAGCATATTGTGTCATATCATTCAACTGCATCATAAGGTCCAAACTTGAGTACGCTTCTACAGCAGTCTCATACCAGAAAAAGTATGTAGAAATATTGGAGAAATCCACAAAAATATTCTCCGATATCAGTAACAGCGTACAAAATTATACACAGCTTGATAGAAAGTCCATACCTTCTTCAGTGCTATAAGTTCTTTGTACCAAACAACTGCTGCCAGGGTCGACACCACGAACTGCTACGCATACCACATAGTAGAACAAACTTATTGGCTCGGCACAGCATGACACGAGGTATAGTGCTGATAAATAACATCTCTCTTGATATATTCAATACAAATAAACCTTGTAGTTATCAAGAGACGTGTTAATTGATTTTATTCTTAATTTTTGTCATGCAATGTATTTTTCTTTGTTGTTTTGTATGTTTACAGTAAATGGATGCAGTCTGCTATGCACAAAAAAATCACTAATCTCTGTTTGCTGGCAAGTGTCCTCCAATGTGTTAATTAATTCGAATGGCATCCTCGATACTTTCGGAAAAAGGACTAAGTTTTTTCACAAGTTTCTTTCTAAATATGGGTCTATATATCTCGCATTCCAAGAACTTCATCTTTGGTGTGTTAATGTCGAACGTGAAAGTAGTTTGCAAAGTAGTTTCCGAACTTTGTTCTGTTTACCGAGGGAAACTTGACTGTTGAGGAAAAATACTAATAACTTTATTCTGAGGCAAATAATTAGGTACTAACTTTGTTTCCTATCCATTAAATAGGTAACACAATTAGCAAACTTATTAAGCACGAGTAAGTACAAACTTTCTCCGCACAAACATAAAAACACATCATTTTGCAGGAAAATCGAAAATGGGAAATCGTTACATATTAATAGAACATTTTGTTGCCAACACAACAACAAAATTAAAATGGGGTTAATGTTGTAATTTTATTCGATAATGAGACAATTTTTTTTTCTTTCTGAAAATACCTTATTGTGACATTAATCGTGAAAGCCTTCTCGGTTCACCGAAACTCGACTGTGGTTTTCTGCTGTGATTCAAAAAACATCGTAGTATATTGCTAACCGAACTGCCATGTCGAACAAGAGTCTCAACAGTCAGAGCTGAGGTCATATTGCACCTTTATTATTAATGAGACAAAGTAAAAAGTTTGACAGTTTTGTGAAAATTCCGCGAATTTAACCGGCACATATGCAGTTTTGCAGAAATTAAAGTGTAAGTACGAGGGAGAAGTTTAACACGCGTCAAAATCGGGCAGGTTATAGTTTACGAAGTTTGAAAATCAATAGCGAACAAAAGCCTTTTCGGGGAAAGCTTCGGGGGATAGGGGTGAACATATTTTTATTGGTAAACGTTTTATACTGTGCTATATCGTCTGCCGCATGGGGGCGTTGTTTGATTTTTTGAAACACTAAAAAGCATTGGTGAGATGTCATTAAAACTGAGATCAAAGGCTAACGTTTATTTGGAGTCATAATGATCTTTCTCATTTGACGACCTCCACGAAGATCCCCGACTACGAATCTAGAGGTTTCGTATTACAATCCCGATATGTGCAAATAAATTTGTTTTAATTAATATGTGTTTTCACATTTACAACACTAAGTCAGAGTCTTTTTGTCGCACATTGAGACTGAAGATTTTTGCACGGAGATTACTAACAGATTAAACTTCTCTATATTTTATATTCATATATACGTATAAATTATTTTTATTTTCATTTATGTAAATATATACTTATGTATTTTTGGGTTAACTGTAAGATATAGGATTTACTTATAAGCTATAATACCTTTACGTTACGTGTACAATAAAGATTTTTTGAATTTTGAATTATGAGAAGAACAGCTCTATAGCGAGTTCGCTTATATGGCCCATTTAACGAATAATATTATAGAGTTATGATAGAGTTTTTACTGGTACTTCTCTATTGTGCCTTAGTTGATCTCTAACCCTTCCTTGCCGGCGCTGTCAATTTAGTCGACATTTCTCTAATTATTTCAATATGTCTATAAATATACTAAATCCTGTAGTTAACATTTTAGGTGCTACTAAGCAAAACGTTTATGCATTAGATAAAATAATTAAAATATATAAGTATTTATCTGACGCAATAGAAGAAAAATGTTTTGTCGATAAATCGAGGAAAAATACTAATATACACATATATGTCTGCGTACTTTGACAACTAGTCGAGAAGTGCGCAAGTGAGGGAGAGGGATACTGGGTTTCGCTAACCATCATTTTCGTGCTACCATGCCGACGGCCTCCGTGGTCGAGGGGTAAGGTTCTAAGTAATAATTTCATTTAATAAATTTGTTCTGTTTCTCAATTAATTCATTTAAAAATAATATATATCATATTTGCGCACGTTCCAGAGTGGAAAATACTCTCAGTATCGCTCTGGTAAAAGACCACCATTAAGAATTGAAACGTTGCTTGAAATGGCTTTTAGCCGTATTCGGTGAATCATAATATAATGGATTATAGCTGGTATGTTATAGTTCACCCTTCATTTTTAAATGAGCCATTTATTTGTATTTCTAAAAATGAAGGTACACATCTTGACACGTAATCGTCGCGTGCTGTAGTTCATTTTAAAATGTGATGCCAAGTTTTACCTAGTACAGGGGCGCGCTGTTTTAAATAGTGACCCGATAAATAAGCACACGCATCAATCGGCACACTTTTTAAAAGTGATGTAAAATCACTGAAAGTAGGAAAAAGCCCTAAATTCTAATCTAATCTAACCTATCCAATATATATTTTATTCAAATTTTAAAATGAAATAAATTTAACTAAACAAAAACAGGAAAAAACATATTTTTCCAATTTGACTATAAAGAAAACCGTTTCTGCCACAAAACTGAGCTTTTCATTTAAAATTACGAGATAAGGTCTATTCACATCTACCAGCACCGCGCAGTGCAGAATAGTATAGTGCAGGAACGGCACCGACGCGAGTATTCACATTATACTGTGCAGCACAGCACAGATACAGCGCAGACCCGAGTACGGCAGTCAACTGAACTGCCAACTGAGCTTCAGCGTCAACATGTGTACCAAACGTAAGGCACACAGGCGAACTGTAGTGGGCAGCTGATCCCGATCTGCGGAGAGGCCTGGGAGGGCTGGGAGGGGAGAAAGCACAACCATCGATCCCTTGAAAAGGGGGGAAGAACACTTACGACAGGACTTTTGTAACGAGTGCAACATGCACAGATGTAATTCTGCACAAAAACCCAATTTATGTACAATTATGGGTAGAGCTCGGGGCTGTGTCCGTGTGACGATGCTTGGTCCAGTGAGAGGCGGTAGTCCGATGGTTCAGGTGAGACGATGGTTAGAGAGAAATAAGGAGAGTAGAGCAGAAGTCGTGGCAAAGCGGAGCGGTTGAGGGAGCAGAGGTTCTTGTCAAGCGAGCGGTTGCAGGCTAACTGAATAATTTTGGTTTTTGCAGGGTATTTAAAGTCGACTACGCGACATTTGGGATTCGGGACTCGCAGAGTTACCACGTTCTGCGAATGTCCGACGAACCAGAACTATCGTCTCTCTCACACTGCCGTACCACTCTGACGTTTTTTTTCAGGTATTTATATTCACAAGCGATCAGTGAAATCTAAATTGATTGAATTGGTCAGGGAAAATAGGTTATAAAATAATAATAAATATGGGAAAAGGATTATTAAATCCTCAAACATGTTGTGGCGGACGCTAACGCTCAGTTAACATTTCGTCTGTGCTATGCTGTACGGTGTAATATGAATTCTCGCGTCTGTGGCGTTCCCGCACTGTACTGTTCTGCACTGCACGGAGCTGGTAGATTTGAATAGATCTTTATACGAAACGTATCTTCAAATTTATTCTTCCAAAAAGGTTTAAACCTATCACTGTTAAAGTTTTGGACTCATTTATCTCAAATAATATTTTTGATAAACATTATATTAATATGAGTGGCGTGCGGTCCATGAAGGCTGAAAAGCTGAGCCTACCCTGAGAAAAATGAACCACAAGAAAAAAAAATAGAAAAATTAAAGAATGCGACAAGTTTCTGATAAAAAACATTTTTTCTATGAATTAGGTAAGGAACTTGTACGCTCATTATTTATTCAGTTAGCCATAACAATCAGCGGAAGATAATAATAAGATGACTATTTTCATATATTCAGTACGCTATTCGTACTCAAATTTGAAAAACTATACACAGCTTTCGTTTGGTCATAAAGCAATGCACGCCACTGATTAATATAATTTATGGATATGTCCCAAATAACATTATCAAACGTCGTGGCTACAAACAATCATTTCTGCCTCACTGAAAAAGTATATCAGGCGTTGTTTCGGATAAACTGATTGGGGTTTAGATTAATAATGTTTGTTTCAGAAAGCAATTTGACGAATATCTGATGCCTGATTGCGATTAGTAGTGTAACGGGGTGGAATTAAGTCCTACGTCAAACATCTTGGCTTGGTATTGTGTTAATAACACGTCATCAGACGAAGGGCAAATTAGGTGTGACAGCTTCCCTGCACAAAATCCGTATGTTCGCTAGTAGGTAAAGTATACTATTTGTTTATTTATTTATTTTTGTAAGAAAACAAACAGATTTTAATTCAAATACTTATACATTTTTTAATATGTTTTTAATATAAAGTACAAAGTCACAGTATTCACAGTCCTCCTCACTAGGGTTTCCTGTTCTGAGGCGGCCTGCACTTTTTTTTTTTACTAAATATTCATTTATCTTAATTTGAATTAATATAGTTTGGAAGGTCATAATCACTCAGATTTCTTAGCCACATTTTGACTAATTTTTAGAAATTGATTTGGTAAGGTAGTATAAAGTTTTGCAGCATGAAATTTAATATTCCTCCATGAATTTGGATATAACCAGTATATTTTGACTTATTGCTCTGGTTATGTAATTATGTTTAGCAGTGGAGTATTCAGATATATTTAAAAAAGATTAAATAAGAAATTTTTTGATTAAAGTTTTTTTTATATTAAAAACTTTGAAGTTTTTAAATATTTCGTCCGACGGAGTTTTGACCGGGACTTTCAGAATTGTATTAATTATTCCTTTTTGGGCTGTGTTGAGCCGTATTTGATCAAATATTAAAGTTTTTATAAACAATAATTATTAACCTGAAACACTCATCCAAATTGAAAAAACCTTTCCGAGCAAAGATAAATGTCGCCGACAGGACTCGAACCTGCACCCTTCTGATGTCCGGTCAGATGCTCTAATTATATAATAAAAACAGTAATTATTGAATGAAACACTAGTATATATTGATTAACTTGGCGGGTTTGCGATAAGCCGACGTAGCTCAACGGTAGAGCATCTGACCGGACATCAGAAGGGTGCAGGTTCGAGTCCTGTCGGCGACATTTATCTTTGCTCGGAAAGGTTTTTTTCAATTTGGATGAGTGTTTCAGGCTAATAATTATTGTTTATAAAATAATTGTTACCCTTTGCGCTATGCACAAAAATCTTGTCTTAAGTTTTTAAGAACTTTAGTTTATCAATTAATAAATATTAAAGTATTTAATCATTGATAGTTAAACAAAAGGTAAGCTAACAAAATTTCTTGTGTTAACATTGCTTATATACAGGTATTTTATTTATGAACCTAATAAGAGAAAAAACAAAACAGGAAGGAAGGGACAGGAGATGCTCTCGATACATTTTATACTCAATTTGTGGTTTCGGTTCGATATTTTGAAAGGGTATTGTGAAGAATATCGACGTAGTTAAATTCTGTATTATATTGCCCACAATACGGGTTAATGGAGAACTTATCCTAAGATTGGACCTGTATGCGAGCAAATGAAAAGAAAAATCGATTTTTTGGGTCTTGACGGTATCTGGATTTTTATAAAATTGATGAGCTCTAGCGAGTTTAGGCCATCATTCATAATTTTTAACGGTAAGATGTAATCAAATATTAAACGTGTTGTTGCAGTAGCATGTATTTTTATGACTTTTTATATTGGTAATTGAAGATGATAAAATAAATAACACAACGAGAAAATAACACCAATATAAAGCAGAAACATAATTGCGTGAAGCAGTTAGTTTCGTGAAAAACGTCCTGAACCTGATTTTTTTTTTCATTTCCCAACATCATTTCTTCCATGAGCTATAGAGGTTTGATGCATTCGTTAAAGTGGTAATCAATAATAGTGGATGTGGTATTTTTTTCATCTTCCGAAGTATTGCCAGAATTAAAATAAATTCAAATTCATAAAAAAACTTATACATTTTTTGTTATTTTCATTAGATCTTAGAAAAATTGTCGAGACTCCCGTCATTTACCAATTTTTTTGTTAACGGTAATATTAATAAACCATTAACAAAACAAAAAAACTTACTTAAAATTATTTTTTCCTCCATGATTTAGGGAAATTTCTCTGGACATAGCATCACTCACGTTAGACTAATTTTCTATAATAAGTAAGTGTTTACTAAAATACGTAAATATCAACCAAAAAATTCGTAGATTTTAAAATACTCAGTTATGAAACATTTCATGGAAGTAAAAGGAAAGCCATTTTATAATATTTTAAAATACTTACGATAAAATCCAAAGAATTATTCCATTTTTCCCAGATATGTGAGAATTTCTCTAAACATCGCACTTCACTGGCACTAGACCGTGTTAATATTGATTACAAAGGTGGCACACAAAATAATCCCTGTGGTATTCCTTTGTAACGTTCGATGGCCCGATGTCCCCTGCCAAAAATGTAAAAATAAAACTACGGTCGAGTATTGTCCGGGAGAGAATAATAATAAAGAGTAACGATCCCGTTAACCGGGAACATTGTCCGGGGAATCGGGACAACTTGCAGGAAGATGTTAGGAGTAATGGATAAAAATTGGCGTTCGAGGGTCGCAGGTAAAGGGTGCCATAATGGAGAGTTTATTATTTGGAATGTTTATTAACAAGTTTTATGGAAATTTGTCAGTTTGTCTCTAATAATAGTTATATTTTTCTGAAGGTCTGACTCACTACCCCATTATATAAACCCTTTTAGGTGAGATTAAATATTATGTACATTGAAATAAAAAAAAAGTGTTTTTGATTTGTAAAACTATTATGATTACCCGATAATTTTTGATATTGTAACCCCCTTCTCAAAAAAGCGTTGTACTTTGTTAATAAGTCGTAAATTGATTAATATCCCAAAATTACTATTAATGTACCATATAAAAAAAAGTAAGAGCTACGCGACTTGGGATGCAAAAATACGTTTTGTTTGATTGCCCACACGATTCCTAAAACAATTAAGTGTAACCAGTTAATTTAAATGAAAAAATGTTTTTGTTTTAAGCCACTTGATTTTATTTATATATATTTCTGCATATGTGTACATTCCTGAAGAAGGTTGAGTCCAACCGAAACCGGTCGAATACAGAAATAAATAAAAAAATTAAAAAAGTGGTTTGAAACAAAAACATATTTCATTTAAATTATAATGTTAAGCCACAAAGTGATTGCTTCCTTCGATAAAGTATCCATGCCATATGATTGTAAAAGATTACCAGATTTTTAACGACTAATAAATATTTCGTGTCTTTCTGTTTAACACATTTGATTATAATAATAATAATGTCTTTATTTCAGCAGAACAAAGCGGTGAGTGGAATAGTCTGCAATATAAAAAGAATACATTTAAAAAATAATAAAAAATTACAAGATGTAGAAATAGAATATAAAAAATAAAAAAAATTAAATTAAATTAAAATAACATATTTAGCACTTACACAGTGGCCCGAGGGAAATTTTCCATTTACGATGTAGGGGCGCGCCCTGCCACTGGGCAACAGCCTGGACAAGAGTGTTTTCCGATTTCCGGTAGCGCTGACTCGTCCCGGCTATTCTGTGGCGCATCAAAGTAGCGAACCCATGCACCCTTCCTTCTACGAACATCTGCGAGGCGCTGCATCTCCAAAGGAGGCCGAACAGCGCCCTGTAAGCCCTGTATAATTGTCGTTGGTTTAACCTTCATGTTTATTTTTTAACTGTTTTTGCAAAGTCGTAATGAAGCTGAATCTGACAATGAACATTTATATTCATTCAGTTCTAAAAGTTTGAATGAAATACGTTTAAATTGATTTGAGTACTTGCCCAGCAGAAGTAGGTACCCACCTACATTAGAAGACCGACCTAGATGTGTAATGTACATCTGAATACAATAATGTGGCTGGGCATGCTGCTCAATACTGTCGGAGATATTATTAATAAAATAGAGAGGTTCAGAGGTTTGGTGCCATATGTTACCCTGCTACCAGTGGCGCGCCATATAATAATCAAGGAATAAAACACAAACAATTATTCAAACCAAAGAAACAAGGGACAAAATAAGATTGCGTTCACAAAGGTCAATGCGATTTTTTTTTTAAAATTTTTTCAACTTAAATTGTAAAATTATTTTCTTTAGGGCAACGCAAAACAGAATTTTTAATGTTAGCTTTTAACATAGCGGTGGTGTTGTAAACTAAAAAAATAACAATTTATAAAAAGGTTAAAACCGTTAGTGGAGGGATAACATTGTGCACCTATTTAAAAACGAACGTGTTACTGTATAAAAATTATTAGCAACGCAGACGGTATGTGTCACAGCCTTTAGCAGTCTGCGGATGCATGGTTTTGCGTTATGTATACCGATACCGATTGATTATAAGTCAAATGCATGGTCACAGGGAAGGCTGCAACTTTAAAGTATTATTTTTTCCCAATAAAAACAATGTAATAAATATTCACGTATTCATGTAAAAATACATTTGATAAAAAATGTCTCTTTTATGTTTCTGATGTCTTTTAATTTATTTTTATGGTTCGTTTTTCTTAAGGTAGGCACTGCTTTGCAGTCTGTATTGACTGTACGCCACAGCTGCTACCCTTAGCGCCTGAGACTCGGGGATGATTCTAGAATATACATTTTGCGGTTGTTAGGAATGAAATGGGAGAGCTTATTAGTTTTCATCGCGTCCTTTTCCGTTCTGCACCCAAACTGCTTTACCCAGCAATTTGGAATAAATATCAAATTCACATTATATATTATACACTTCTAGTATATCTACTATCGCACTCTCCGACTTTACCCTAGTTTTAACGGTCGTTTTTTGAAATCTGCTTCTTATTGAACATTTATTTATTGCTGGGAATTATGAAAACATAATATTTGTCGATTCCACCGTCAAAAGGTTCACAAGTTTTCACAAGTAAAAAATGTTAATGAATGAAATAAATAACACTTCGTCTAATACTTTCTTTCTGTTCTCACCATTTTGGAAATGAATCTTCATTTCCTCACATTTGTCAGTTTTTTGTGCAAAAAATAGATTTTTGTATAATAATTGTACGGCAGCTACCAGTGGCGTGCAGCCCGTACAGGCCGGTAGTTGTGCCTACTTTTTCCAGGTTTATGAAAAAAAAAACTTTTTTTGATCGTTCTATGGAAAGAAACTGTTCCTGCTTGGCAAATTTCTAATTTTTAGTTGACATTTGCCTTGGTATGATGAATAATAAACATCAATACATGAAAAGTTACAGCCTATTCTTGGCCATGGAGCGATGCACGCCACTGGCAGCTACATCAGTACATATTAGTATCCATTTTTTTTTAAATAACGCAGATATTCAATTGGATTTAGACAAAGCCATTATTTTGTCGGTTGTGCTATTTTACATTTAATATGGGTACGTAATTATAGAATTTGTGTGCTTGACTCTTCGGATTGTACTTTTTGAGGAGAAGTAGGAAGAGTGATCACAATTTTCGGTTGTTCCCCCCTAAACAAATGTCTTCTATTCTATAGCTTCGTCATAACGCACGTGAGCCGCTCCCAACTAGCAAGTAAGCCAATGAATACTTTAACAATGATGAAAAGGCCCGAAAGCACTATTATAGTCACAAGTGACTCCAAGCTTGAACCCCCCTTCAATTATCCATATTATTTAGAAATTTGCGAATTTTAAATAATACAAAAGCAACATAAATTCGCCTTTCCTTTTACAGTGGTAAGCAATGAGGACGAACCGCCAAAAAACTCGGTCTTGGCACACATTCCTTGCTTCATTAACATTCATACATCTTCTCATACATGCTCTTCCGTTATTCCGACTCTTAACGTGACCCGACATAAGTATTTAATTCACTCAATCGTGCGTCCTCAACTTCATCTACCTTTCACATTCGCGGCAAATATTGTTCTTATACTTCTTCGTTCATCCGTTCTGTAACATATGCCCAAACCATCTAATCATTTCTTTCTTAATTTTACTCATTAGCCTTCAATTCTTGTTGCGAATCTCTACATTTTTAAATTTAATTTCGTTAAAATTACTGTTCAACGCACTACATTCAATCTATTGTCACCTCATAAAGCTTCATCTAACCGGCACGTAATTACAATTTTCTGATGGAAGTAAATAATTGAGTAGGTACTCTATTTTATATATCGCACTCAACTATCCAAAGACCGGGGAATGCCCTTACACGTTTTCAGGAGTAATCCCAACGGACTCGGTTAGTAAACATCACCTCATCCTATACACATATTCCCGGTCGCTATTTTTATAATTATTCATGTTTTTTGCTTTGACCATCGCGTGACTATTCTCCCCTCCCCCCCCTGAAAAGTTACTCGGACCTCCGAGCTTTTAATGCTCTTTTCCGTTTTGATGAATAATGCCTTCATAAAATTGATGGCAATGTTTTTTAAGAGTCAGCACTCAAAATGGCGTTAACGTCGCTTTCTAAATTTGTGACACAAGCAATAATATAAATGATTTATCTGTAATTTTTATTCAGTTAGGAAAATGTCCGAATAAATTTATTAAAGTGTGATATATTAAATTCTATGAAATACGTACCAATATATCTGCAACACGTGAAGTTTGCAGATTCGAACGTTTTACCAAAAATTCTATTATGTATGTATTGCTTGGCATTAATTGTAGATATTTATTATTTTCGAACTACAAAATGTCATTACTATGGCGACACAAAGCTAATGACTTTGTTTTTGAAATGTATTCTTCCCAATCAAATGCTTTCAAATTTTCGCGTTTGACAGTTTGTTGTAAAGAACAAGGCAAAACACCATTAAAAAAATACAAATTATATTCTTGATCTGTGAATTTGATTTTGTTTTTGTTTTTGTTTTAATGTTTTTTTTTTATTATTTAATATCTAACACATGATATATCAATACATAAAATTTCAGAAATACTAAAAAAAGTCGCCTTGCAAGATCTATAAGTAATAAAAAAATTAATCATAAAATTATCTTGGAATATAATGTAGCATCATCTCCTTTTGGAAAGTACCACTAATTGATGAAGACCGTTGGTAAAGGCAAAATATATGCACTTGGACCATTATGTTTGTTTTTAACTTACTTTGATTTTCCTATAAGCCATCTTCGTGTTGCCATTTAAAACGTTTTAAACGATTGCAGCGCTCTCAATTTTTGTCTAGTTCAAAATGGCAGACTGTAGGTATTTAATAATATTAGGTACCCATGTAGAATTTAAATGGTTATGATTTAAGAAATTTATTACCTGGAAACCTTGTCGAAATGTTGCTTGAAATAGCTTTAGCCGCGTTTGGTGACCAGATCCGAATACCCAGGTACTTCCCAACCTTCTTCTCTTAGTAAATGAATTAAATAATATACTTCGTATTCACCACTTTATTAGGAGGAACGGCTGCGCGGCCTGTTTCATACAAAACATAATTTTGGATTTGAGGCCAAGATACCCATCCAAACTGAATGATATATATACAGATTTATACATGTTTCAAAAGCGATGCTTTCTTCATCAGGAGTATATAGAATACTAAAAATAATAATGTCAATTATAGATAAATGATAAAAATTACAACAATAATGTAAGAAAAGACAAATTATAAAAACAAACAAAAAATGATTAAAGTAGGCAAGTAATTAATCACAAATTTAATAAAACATCGAATAACAAATTTATATTAGAAATTAAAAAAGAAATTATTTTTATTATTAATATTAATATGAAAATAAATTCAAGAGATTTAAGGGATTTTTAAAATACATCAGATTATTTATTAAATTTAATTCACTATTAACACTTTTTCTAATTTTTAAAATTTCAAATCACTCCGGATAGTCGGGAGCGGTTGGGACTCTTGTGCTCTGTAACATTTTTTCTAACTACCCGCATAGAATTTACAAGTTAAATATTTTTTTAGTATTGCTTGTATTATAAATTTAGGAAGCTTGTATTTTTTAGTTCCGAGCCTTAATTGCACTTTTAATTTAGTTAGTGGAAACGAGAGTGAGTTGGAACCTGAACCAATATCTAAAATTAAAATTGCAAGAGCATAAAGAAAGCCATGGACATACTTACAATATACGATGTTTCCAATTAGATAGAATGGCATGCAAAATTCTCTGGTTTAATTGAAAGAATAGTCTGGGTTCAGGCTATTCTTTCTTCTATATTTATAAAAGCTCATCCTAGTATAGCTCGTCTCTTTTAAAGAGAAACACATTATCCTTATCCCGGGGCTTAAGGACTCTTTGCTTAACTGCTTTTTCGGTTCTCTCGGACGACAGCTGTCACTCTTTAAACATATCGATATTTGTGTAGTCATACCAAAAGAAAAATACAATTTAATAATTGAAGAAGATAATATTAACGTGACTTAAATGAAACATGAAACCGAATGAATACAACAAAAAATAAAAAAGATATCGGTATCATCTGGGACTCGAACCTAGG
Organism: Halesus radiatus; assembly: GCA_022606495.2. Lineage (NCBI taxonomy): Eukaryota > Metazoa > Arthropoda > Insecta > Trichoptera > Limnephilidae > Halesus > Halesus radiatus. The sequence continues at coordinate 138,124 of JAHDVE020008274.1, forward strand.
ACCTCTGTCTTTCCGGGAAAACTACCATAATTCATTTGTTGTCCCGGAAAGACACTGGTCCTGGGTTTGAGTCCCAGATGCGACCGATATCTTTTTATTTTCTGTTGTTTTTTTTCGGTTTCATGTTTCATTTAGGTTATGTTGATATTATCTTCTTCAATGATTAAATATTACAATGAGGTTTTTAAACTTCAATAAAATAATTATATATTAAAAAAATTGAAAAATACAATATTATTAGATAGTTGATTGTGTAAGTGTTGCAGAAAAATGTTTGTGTTCCTCATCGGTACATTTAATTTAATAGTGGCGAGGATGGCAGGGCTGTCAATTAGGTTGTTAATGATTCTATATAATACAACTAGGTCTGACATAACTCTCTTGTCAGACAGCGTAATCAGAAGCAATTGATTCGTCAAACTTACATAATTAATGTTTTTAAATGTAATTTTGAGTTTTAAATTGATATACCTAAGAAATTTGTGCTGAACCCGTTCTATATAGTGTAATTTATATAAAGGGGAAAAATAGGTGAATTATACTCCACTTGACGTAGGTGTTGACTTTAAACAATGTTACTGAGGTATTTGTCCCATAATAATGTCAATAAATGAACCGGATTAATGAAATTGCTATCTTTGTAAAATACCAATGCCAATCGGTCGAAATGTCTAAAAATTATAATTCTACACGTGTAAAGTAATTTATAATAAACTACATGTATTCAGCATGTGTGATGTACCATAATTTTTAATAATAATACTATAATTAAATAACAAACTCATTAAAAAATGTATTGTCGTTGATATATATTATATGTATATTTAATATTTTTATTCATTAATTTTTAAGTATAAACAGATTATACATGATTTTCGACTGCTAAACTAAGCACATGCCCGTATTATGGCAATCAATACATATATACACATACACAAATACAAACATGCATGCTATATTAAGATAATAGAGAAATTAATATTTTGAAAATATTGTTCGATATAAATTTATTATCACTAAATACCGAAAAAACTTAATAAATATCTTAAATATCTGACGGGAAATACCATAAATTTGAACATTGCTATAAAAGTTCATAACAGAAATTGCCCACTGGGACACTGGGAATATACTGGGACATATGGGATCGGAACCACAGTTAAGCAAAATGTCTTTAACCCTAAGGATAAGGACAATGTTTTATACTTAAAAATTATAAATATTTCAATAAATACCAACTCTTCTTGTGCCACCAATCTTCTAACAAATGAAACATCAATAGAAAAGGAGGATAAAATAGCAACTGTAATACTATCATATCTATTCTTAAATTTTCTAATAAAACTGTAATACGTCCGTTACTCTCGGACACACTGATTCCCAGATTCCTAGGCACCCCTCATTCATTTTCCTTCTAATTTCTTTCCTCAAAATCACTCTCCAGATAATATGCCTAAAGATAACTTAGGTTCTGAGAGAAATTATTTTCCCAGGGCCTCCTGTGGGGAGTTAATCTAACAAAGGTAGTTAAAAGTGAGATTTGTGTTGTGCAAACAGATGGAAGTGACTTAAATATAGTTTTGAAAGAAACTCATTGTAGCCGCTGACTTAGTATTTATGACAATGAAAATACGGTATTTATACGCGCTATGTCTCTCTTATAGTGCCATTCCATTCGATTGAAATAATTTCTGTATTTGAAATTTGAGAAAAGAATGGTCAAACTTACGGATTACGAAACACGCCCACGTAGCATTTCTTGTTAATTCTATGCGCAAAAAGAATTCGGAAAAACTTTCCTTCTAGTGTTCAAATTTAGTGGAATTTTTTTTATCAAGGTCAGATTGATTCATATTGACTTTAATTCATAGAAAAAAGCTTCACCAATGAATTGTTCGTAGTTCATAGGTTCGCCCATCCTGCTCTAAAATCTATAGTTTACTTTCCATCCCTACTAAGCAACTGTTGAGCCGAAATTTTGATTCAACATTTATCAAATGCACAAATACGCTCTTCTTAACGAATCTCTCGGTCAAATTGACGATCAATTTAGGATATCGATTTTTGTGGATTAAGTTCCGCCCAACAGATGACTAGTAATAAAAAGTATCACAGTATGAAAAAATGTCAGTGAAATGTTAAACGTCATTACTGGTTCGCGATGTATTTACCGCGATTCAAATATTGAATGACAAAGATTTATTTCCGTCTTCGAATGTCAAAACATGTTTTTTGTATGTTTTAAATAAAACTGAACAGAACCCAACTTATTTTACTTATTATAAACTACGTTTTGTCTTGTTTTCCACGAAAGAGACACATCAAATGTCAAATGTACGTCTATGAAAGTGTGCGGGCACTATTTTATAGTCTACAAAAGTGAGCGGGTACCTTCATAGACAATTTAGTAAATGCTTGGAAACAGGCAAACAGCGAATACTTGGCTGATCGGTTCCTCAGATTAATCATTCGAAAAGTTGGGAAGAACGGCCGTTTTCGAATCTAGAGTCTAGGATGTCCTGTGTATATTTGCATGGAGCATGAGACCGAGTCTAATATTAGAAACCAAGTAAAATAACGATTGTAACTTGGCGGATTTTTAGAATCGTTGAATTTTTTTTATCGCGAAGTATTACATTTTGTCAATGTTATGTCTTATTTTAAAAGTGAAATTTTATTTTTCAAGTCGTAGAAAACACCAGCAAACCTATTTCTCCTTTACAATTTGATTGAGTGCTATCCAGGACCGAACTTCCCCCTCCGCTAAGGAGGATGGTGCTTAGGGCCCTAACATCGGAGGGGGCCCCGGCCAGATATTGTTTTTTTTTAAAACATTTTACATCAAGGCGATGCAATGCCAAGTAATTCAAAATCATATGATTTTGGATTGAAAATTTGATCATCTAGAAATATCACAGATGATTTAACTAAATACTGTAGGTAGAACAGACCTTGGCCTATGGTTTAACAGGGCATTTTTTTGGCGAGTCTTTTAAAAGCCCAAAAAAAAATAGTATCAGACCCCAAAAAAATGTTTAAAGATTGTATAAGCGGGAATTTCAACATTTTCGCCTCCTGAATAAGGAGTGCACGAATTCGTTCGAATTTTACCAATTGGATCGACTTAAGGCAAAGCTATCAGTGAAATAACTATTCCGATTAATATATACTATGAACCGGTTTACATTATGAAAACCAAAATATTTGCTTTGGATAAACTGAACCTTTTCCTAGAAATTCCCCTGATAAGAATTAAAATGATATTGCTAATTACGTTATTAAAAATAAAACCTTTTTTCTTTAGAAAATTATAAGCGCATGTGAGAAACACGTTTTTAAAAATGCTGCTTTATAGCTACTAAGATTATTTGTGAAAAATTCCTTTAATTCATTTTTTTTCTCTCTTACAAAATTCTTGAAAAAATGAATAAAAACCGCTTTTGTGCTTACAACAAATATTTCTAGACTCCGCTTGCCAAGCGAATTTTATCTTTATTACCTATATTCGTGGTGACATAAGACACACACCTCGTAGCAATATTTTTCGTTAGTATATTCTCCTGAACTATACACAGGAAGTCCTGATGGAAACAGTTTGTCATCTTTGTTGTAAAAATGTTACACATGTCTTAGAATGGTAGGACCAAAATGGTATGTGGCAATGGATAGTTATCGTGGCACCTTCAAAATATCGGAAATAGTAAATTAAAATATAAAAATTTTAAGTCCGGGCCTGGAGGTATCGGAAGCTTTACGGTCAACTTCGTTTTATGTTTCCAAACATTAAATTCCTGGAACTATTCCACTTCGAACTCGTTCCATTCTTTGGAACTTTTGACACAGCTGGCTATTTTTTCATCATTCAATATTTATTTTCTTCGTCGGTCGTTTTCAAAAGAGAGATATCAACTCTCGTAACAATAAAATTTAAAAAATCCAAGATGTTAGTCATACATATTTCAACGAACTTAAGACTGACGTCTTGTATGAGAGAGACAACGACAATAGACGGCATGAAAGATGGACAACATTGTAGGTATATAAGAGCATGTAATAATAACAATAATAAAGTTTTATTATGTTATTTTTTTAATAATATAAAAATAAATAATGATTTCCTCAGTGGGATTTTCCATGCTGAGGATTTCATTTACAAAATATTAAATTACGTTAATTTAAATTGATGAAAAATATAAAAATAATTGTTGGGTGAGGTGTTTTAAGTGCAGTTGAGTAGTTTCGGCGTTAGTCTGTATTTGGTGTTAATATATTTTCTATTTCAGATCTACCTATCTAACGTATCCAGTGTTTTATTTGATTTTTAAATTTATTATGGTTGTTGTGATTTTTAAAGGAAAGTGGGATTTTGTTGTAGACTTTAGTACCATAGTATAAGAAGTTTTTTTGTTCAAATGTTGTGTTTGTGGTTCCTTGTTGTATGTAAGGTTGTCCAGTCGCTCTGTCATCATCGATTATCCGAGAGAATAACACTGTGTTCATTATTAGTCTCTTGACTAATATTCCGCCATCCCAATATCGCAGTAAAATGTAAAAGGCCAAGACAGTATATTTTTTTTTGGATCGATAGCTTTATAGTCAGGGGTGTTGTTTCCAGTGGCGGGCATTGGCGGGCACTGCTCAATAACCAAATGCAGGCTTTGTGGAGTTGAGGTATGAATTATTGTGCCTAAGTATTTGAATATGGCCATTTTTCATCACTTTCCACTGATTGTTGTAGTCAACTGAATAAATCGATACCTTAGTTCGATAGGGAAATAACTCAAAATTTCTGGGTTTGAGTTAATGATGAAAAATGATAAAGAAACTCTCCCTTCTCATATTTCCATAAAAAAATAAGTCTAATTCGTCCTTATCATGTAGTCATATAATTCTTTATGGAATTATAATGAAATCACCACATTCTTAGTTCAATGGAGCAAGATGTCAAATGTTTCCATTTGGAACTTAATAAATGTAGCCATTTACACCTATGATATGATAGGTTGATAAATTACTTACGTGTTGCATCTATTATTATGTCATAGGTGGACAAAATAACTTTATATCGGAGCCATGTCTTTATGAAAATTTTCAAATCCAGTTTTCTAACTTTATTTTGAGTTAGTACCCTATTGAACCAAAGGATCGAAATTAGCGTACAAATTCCACGCTAAATTCTCGGAAAAAATGCGTTTTTATTAGATATTCGTCGTACTTTTTAAACAGATTTTATCTTATTTTTATGGTACCCATGACTTTTAGGTTAATTTTATTTGTTTCATTTGTGTTATTTCACAATTTATTCATTAAGAATAATATATAGTATATATTTGCTGCAAGTTTCAGAGTGGTGGATAATTTCAGTATTGCCCTAGTGAAAAACAACCATTCAGAATTGAAACGTCACGTGAAATGGCATTAGCCGTGTTTGGTGACCAGATCTGAATAGCCAAGCACTTCCCCACCTTCCTCTTCCCCATCTCCGTCCCTTCCCCACTACTTTCAGCCTAACACCATACCTCAATCGAGGATGCCGTAGTCTTACTCTCATAGGGACTATTGTGCGATGCTCACATAAAAAAAGTAGGCGCAGCTTTTCCGCCTTTATGATCTGCACGCCACTGGTTGTTACTGAAGATATCTTTGATACAATATGAAATTTTGTAATTTTTTAAAACATATATGTAGGCACTTACATAATAATGATAATTGGATGATTTGTATAGCGCCGTTTTTATAAAAAACCACCTTAAGGGCGCTGTACAAATATTTCTTATATAATTGTGTACAAACATATACAGAAAAACATACTTACCCGACAGGTCGCTTCACATGAACACAGTTTTATTAGAAAGATTAAGTATAGAGACGATAGTTTTACAGTTGCTATTTGTTGCCCCTTTTCTATTGATGTTACATTTGTTAGAAGATTGGTGGCACAAGAAGACTTGGTATTTATTGAAATATTTATAATTTTTAGAACTGGAAAATATTTATAAAATGACCTTAGAAAGCGTAAGAAGCTTCTAATAGATATTAAAATAAATACTGGTTTATTACTCATATTTTTTTTACTATGTCTACCATTATTTATTATGAAAAAATCCCTTTATCCCGTTTATTGTAGCCTTATTTTTGAAGCGATCAAAGCGTATTATTATCGCATAATTTAGGTAATTGTTCTTGAAAAGGGCATTTTAAAATAAATCTCTGCGGGTCACGCGATTCGAGGATAAACTCATTTTAATACATGGCCATGCGCACATACGGCTTAGAATACATCTTCAAAATTGTTAAAAATTTTGAAGCAATCATAATTTTAAATCTACAGGCTCTACGTGTTTTACATATTATCAATTGGACGTAGTTATGCAGAAAAAATCCAACCCAAAAAATATTTGACAATTTATTTATACATAAATTAAAAAAAAAAAAACGAAAACATTAGCCACTCATCTCACTAAAACAGTCCTGTGTTGAATTGGGCGGCTTTACAATTTCAGTGAAACGATATATTATAATTTTTTTTTTTTAAATAACACCAACGTTTTCAAACCATAAACAACTTTAAAATCTATAGTAAATCTTTAAGTTGGGTCGTATATTTACAGATTACAACAATAATAATTTCATTGTAACGCAAGTAACTATCATAAAGTGTCTGTGCTCCAATTAGCCACAATCATAAAGTGACCATATTTTTGTTTACAAGAAGTAGTGAATAAATAATAATGGGGAAATAATAATAAGTAAATAATAATCAGTAAATAGTAACAAGTAAATAATACATAAATAAAAAATTAAGTAAATATTAATAAGTAAATGATAGTAAATAAATAATAAAAATGAAATAATAATACATAAATAATAATCAGTAAATAGTAATGAGCATAAAATAATACGTAAATAATGATAATTAAATATTAATAAGTACATAATAATAAAAATAGGTAAATAAGTAAATGAAAATAAGTAAATGGTAATAAGCAAATACTTTTTCATTGTATAATATTAATTACATACAATGGGTACTTGCATCCGTTAAGCCACTGCAAGGAGCTTGTTAGCAGGAGTTTAGTTCAACAATATTACATAATACGACAGTAAATAAAAGTCATCATACAAATGTAGCGCAATAATAGAACAATATATATCCAGAGTGGAAGATACTCTCAGTATCGCCCTGGTGAAAGACCACCATTCAGAATTGAAACGTTGCTTGAAATGTCTTTTAGCCGTGTTTGGTGACCAGATCTGAATAGCCAGGTATTCCCCACCATCCTCTTCTCCTTCTCCTTCCCCTCCCTGATACCTTCAGCCTCACAACATTCCCCAATTGGGAATGCCATAGTCTCACTGGCTCCAGACGGTTGGGAGCAGTTGGGACTCTTGTGCGGTATTCATGTAAAAAAAAATATATATACGTATATAGGTTCATGCATGTAGTGATCAATGTACATAAGTTGGTATAAATATATTTAAAAAAATCATAAGTAAATAACAATAGGAAGGTAAAAAATAATAAGTAAATAATTATAAGTAAATAGTAAGAAGTGAGAAATAATAAGTGAATAATAATAAGTAAATGTTAATAAGTAATTAGTAATAAGTAGATAATTATAGCTAAATAGTAAGAAGTAAGAAATAATAAGTGAATAATAATAAGTAAATGTTAATAAGTAATTATTAAAAAGTAGATAATTATAACTAAATAGTAAGAATTAAGAAATAATAAATGGATGTTTTTAGCATGTAAAGATCTCATGTTTATATGTAGGAAAACATGAAAAAGTCGATTTTGACAATTTGAGGGTTGGACGCTTTCTGCGTATCTACGTCTAATTAACCCTTTAAATGCTAACGTGCATGGACGGGAGCCGTTCCACATTGCGGATCCCATGTGTAGCCGTTTTGGAATACATACATGGTTTTCTAAAAAAAAAAAGTAAAATGTTAGTGCGTTGGTGGTAAATTCGGTGTTTTGAAGCATTATTGATGTTTGATATTTTCTAAGTGATTTGGAAAAAGATCTGTGATGTACGCTGCGATAATTTTTATGAAAAATGTAAAATTTGCGGATTTCTGTTCACTAATTTACTAGAGTTGTACACACTTTTAGTACCAGCCCGGAAAAAGACCACGATTCAGAATCGAAACGTTCCGCGTTCCTTTTGCTCATATTATTTCCTTCCCCATTACCTTCAGCCTCACAAGATACCTCAAGTGGGAATGCCAAAGTCCCACTGGCTCTAGACGGTTGGAAGCAGTTGGAACTCTTGTACGGTTTTCTCATGAAAAAAGGTCTCGCTGTATAATACAGTTTTAATCACTCCGGTCACGTAGTGCCGTATTTATCAAATTGTCCTATATCTGTTACCAAATAACACGTCCTCATAAAACTCGTTCTATCTCCTTTTCTATTATAGTTAGACATATTTGATGTGTACAGTTTTAGAAAGAGACCACCCCAAGCTTTCTTTTGTATTTTAAAGTTTGCCATAGACGCTTCCGAATAATTTTAAATAATTCTATGAAACAACTATGAAACAACAAAAAAAAATATTTTTATACCAAACGAAAAAAACTGAAGTGACGATAGCCTTTGTAATACGTTTGTCTAATTACGTATATTTTTTTAGTATCGTAAAAGTAATATTTACAGTTTACAAGAAAACATCCATCGGTAAGCGATTTAAAAAAAACTTTATCTATGTTTGCGTTCAGAATTTTAATATAGTTTAAATTTCACATGTCCATTTATAAGTCTTTCATCTGCTTTCAAAAATAGTATTTCGTTTTGAGTTAGAAAACACAGAAACTATTTAAAATTAAATGTCAAGTGGAAATATTTCTAAATAAATTTATAATCTGAAAAACCCAAGTAATTTAAATGAGGTCTTACTATATAGTGTAGTCTTCATTAAACAAGGTTATACTGTATAGAACAGTATTCATTAAATGAGGTTTTACTGTACATTACAGTCTTCATTAAACAAGGTTTTACTATAGAGTACAGTCTTCATTAAAAGACGTTTTCCCGTACAGTACAGTTTTCATTAAACGAGGTTTTACTGTATAGAACAGTCTTCATTAAATGAAGTTTTACTGTATAGAACAGTCTTCATTAAACGAGGTTTTTCTGTACAGTACAGTCTTCATTAAACGAGGTTTTAATATATAGAACAGTCTTCATTAAACGAGGTTTTACTATACAGTACAGTCTTCGTTAAATGAGGTTTTACTGTACATTACAGTCTTCATTAAACAAGGTTTTACTGTAGAGTACAGTCTTCATTAAAAGACGTTTTCCCGTACAGTACAGTTTTCATTAAACGAGGTTTTACTGTATAGAACAGTCTTCATTAAACGAGGTTTTACTGTATAGAACAGTCTTCATTAAACGAGGTTTTACTGTACAGTACAGTCTTCATTAAACGAGGTTTTAATATATAGAACAGTCTTCATTAAACGAGGTTTTACTATACAGTACAGTGTTCGTTAAACGAGGTTTTACTGTAAAGTACAATCTTCATCAAACAAGGTTTTACCATATAGAGTAGTAATATCCCATTTAATGAAGCCTGTACAGCATTAAAAAAAAATTGTTATACCATTTCGATATTTTTGGTTCTTTAAGTCCTTTTGAGAGACAGTCCCTGTTTGCCCCTTTGTAGGCTTACCTGAGCTGGGGGGTACTATGACGTCACTATTTAATACGTATTTGTACGGGCATGTATGGATAGTGACGTCAGAGCAGAGGTTAAAACGGAGCGGCGAGCCAAGGAGACTGAAGCGAATAGCGTGTTATGAAATATGAAATTAATTCCACGTTGATGAGTCCCCGAAAAATTAACGACAATTGAACTCTAATACCAATGAAGACATATCAGATGAAATTCAAAAAGAAAAGAATTCCAATAGTTCTCAACGAAAATACCAACCAGAAAAACACATAAAAAATGTATGTAAATGATAAACGGTGTCCCGTCGTTTGTTTGGTTTTTATACAAATCTACAGTTTTATTCCGAGTGATGAAATTTGAACACTTGACCTTCCAAACAAGAGACATGCCACAGTCTAAATGAATTTTAGAAAAATCTTCCATCCCCCTTTCTCTCATATTGGAACTTATTGATGAAATTTTGCACACTTGACGTTCAAAATAAGAGAAAAATTACTGGGTAGGTGTATAGGAAGAGGTAGGGGTAGGGGTAGAGGTGGGGGTAGGGGTATGGGTAGGGGTAGGGGTAGGGGTTGGGGTAGGGGTAGAGTAGGTGTCGGTGTAGGGGTAGGAGTGGGGGTAAGAGTGCGGGTAGGGGTAGGGTTGGGGTAGAGGTAGGGGTGGGAGTATGGGTTGGGATAGGGGTA